>JAREIK010002386.1:0-33118 GCA_029783825.1 Sapria himalayana | reverse complement strand
AATCCAACATTATTCATGTTTTTATAAAAATTATATGTAAAATAAAATGCACTTCTTTATATATCATATTTATCATGAAAATTGCAATATAGACTTTTAAGAACAACACTGGAATTTTAAAAATAAAGAATAAAATTAAAGATAAGAATAAAACTTAATTTTTTTAGTGGACTCGTATAATCAAGACAACTAGAAAATTAGGAGATAAAATTATTAATATTCGATATTTTTGATATTGGTTATTTTTGACCATCAATTTATCATTAAGTATTAGGTCTCATCTCACTAGGCAATAAATCTCAAAAATAACATCATTAAAATAGACATAAAAAATTCAAGTTTAACAAAACTATAATAATTCAAAATAAAAATTAATACATGATATTTTATTCTTGGCCTAGAAAAATAATTTTCATCATCGGTTGTATACATAAGCATGCAAAGGCAAAATTATTAAATATGCAACAAAACATAAACTTCACCTCACTAAATCTCATTAAAATTTTAAAATAAATATATTTGTGCCAAAAGAATACAAAAAAACTAATCATTATGAAAATATATATCACATGAATATAATGAAGATCATATCTTGACACAATTACAAATATTTGTCCAATGACAATAAATATCAAGTTTGAGACTCATCAGACATAATCTCTCTAATTTTTAGAGATAAGACTATTAAGATATGCATTAAGTAGGGACTCCTCACAATGCATATGACAACACAACAATGAGTATGTTCTTTCAATTTGAATTATACACATATGTGATGAAAAAAGAATAGGATTGGCCAAGCTATTTTCTAGTCTATTCACAATTCCTAATTTCTAGATAAAGCTCAGCACGACATTATTGCATTGTAATTCAAATGTGACATCTACCCAAATATATTTTCTTATGTATGATTTTTATGATTGCCTTTTTCTTCAAAAAAGTAAGTTGTTATTTCTAAATTAGATAAAATAGAAATACTAATTTTTTCAACATTTTCTAGGAACTCAAAAATAAAAAGAAATAGGGTCAGCAACGAGCAAGAAAATTACTCACCTATAAAACAACAACATGTCGAACACCACTCTCCATGTCACCATTGGTGAATTTATATGCATCCATCATAGAATTGCTTCGTGTCATCAGTTGATTTGCACACTCATTACTCATATCAGATTATGTTGCCTGAAGCAATAGCAGATGTTATGGCCCCCACTGATGAATTTAGTCCACACAACATCATTTACCTATCTGAGCTTACCGGAGTGCCCATGATGTGAAATTGCCAGCAGAGGGAGTTTTACCCACACGAAGAGCCTGCAGATGGAACTCAATCTACAAGCATTGTTCTCATGTCTATATGAACACCACCGTAAGCTATGACATTGTAGATCTCCTGTGAGAACCCTAAAACATTGTTATTGCTACCATTAAATGCATAGTTTGAAGTGTGGGTTCTATTTTTTGATAAAAAACATTTTAATAAAACCTTATATATATACTAAACTATTATAAAATAAAATATAAAAAAATAACACTAAAATTAAATTATAAAAAATAAATAATTTAAATAAAATAATAGAAATAGATAGTTATTTAACCATAAATGATATTATTTAATAAATAAATTAAATAATATTATATAATAATAAAGTATATATATATATATATATATTATATGGTCATAAAATTATAAGAATTCAATTTATCTTTTATTAATATAATATGAAATAATAATAAAAGCATATAATTAAAATCTTTTAATCATTATAAATTTTAATATTTGAAGTGTTCATTTAATAACCACACTAAAATATTAATTTTTTAAATAATCAAATTTTTTTTGATATAATTAAAACAACAATATATTAATCTTAAAATATCAACTTTTTTTCTTTTAAATTTTATGAAAAATTATAAAAAAAATTTAATAAATTAAACATTTAAAATCTTAGTCATTGTATTTTTAAAAAATTTCTATTATTATAAAAAAATTAGTTTATACTTTTATTTTTATTGATATTTACTTATTTATTCATTTATTCATATAATTTTATAATTTTTTTGTAATCAAACAATTGTTTATTTTAGTTTTTTATTAGTTTAATTTTATATATTAATTAAAATATTTTATAAATATTATAATTATATAATAAATTATATAATGTTTTGTAATACAAATATTTAAATATCATAAATAAATATTTCAGATAAAATTAAGTATAATATTTTAATAAATTATAATCAAAAAATAGTTATTTTAATCATATTTAATATAAATTTTTATTAGTATTTATATATTTATTATTTTTTTATAATATCAAATTTAAATTATTATATGAGAAAATTGTGTAATTAAAGGATCGCTCATATATAGACCATGACATACCTTTAATATAGAAAATAATATAAGATATTAAAATAAATAATGCTTAAAAAAATATCATGGAAAATTACAACAGGAAAAAAATAATTTAAAAACATACATAAAAAACTCTTATATAGAAGACAAAATCATTATGTCATCTCATAAATTGAGTACTCTCATCAAAGCATAAAGAAAATAAATAAAAGTTAGGTGTTTGGCCAACTTTAAAGTTACAGTTATGTAAAGAAAACATATAGCTGTACAATTAGGACTAAGCTACAGCTATGTAAAAAACATACAACTAAGCAATTCTGACTTTTTAAGTAATTAATAAGATCCCAATAATTAAAAAATATACAACCAAGTTAAGGAAACTGATTTCTATATAAGATTTATGTGAACTATACATTACATCACTCTTCATACCTCAGTGCACTGTACTACACTGCACTACACTTCACACCACATTGCACTGTTACACTTACACCATAATGGCCAAACTATTATACATTCACTCTTATTGTGCACACATCACAACACAACACTACACCATACACATTAATACCATGTTGACACCTCTACAACTGCCACACTATCAGACACTGCATACACTTTGCCTCAACACCACAAATACTATCACATTGTCAATGTCACTACACAAATACTACAGTCGACGCCACAACCATGTCGATAATCCATTAATATCTTGACCTCCACACAAACACACACACTATCATTGTTCCACATCAACACTAACCCTACATCGAAATCACTCTGCAGTCACGACAGCTATTTACCATGTAGATCTACTGCATAAACTAAGTGCACACATTGTATAGTAACACCATGTAAATGCAGACATACTTTTATGATTTGCAAACCCTAGCTTATAAATTAAAGAAGAAAATATTATGATAGAAAAAAAAATAAAACACTAAATCATAACTCAAACAGCTAACCTAATTATAAATAAAGAAAAAAAAATTGAGCAAGCCATAAATCGGGTGTTCCTATTATTAAAAAATATATATATTAAATGGAGGTCATGGAAGTCATACCTAGTATACAAGATTCCCATTTTAATTAGAGATCTGAGAGAGTTTAATATATCAATAGTCTAACCTCCAAAAAATTTATAGAGTCTACGTCTTAAAAGTCTCCAACCTAAGACATACTACCATTAGCTATAGATATTTATCATTGTACAAATGCATTACCTCAAATATATATGTAACACAAAAAACTTCCAAGTTATCAATTAGCTCAATATTATTTCACCCAAACATATTTAAAAATAGTATAATATATAAACACTCATAAAATTATAACAATGATATTCAAAAATGTTCAAATTATAAATAAATATAATTGATGAGTCATAAGGTAAAGATTTGGGAGAGAAATAAAATGAAAACTCAAAAATAATTAATGATTATATCAGAGAATAAATTTAATTATATATAGATAGGTCTACTATTAAATCTATTTTTTATTTAGGAAAGTTACAAAAAAAATAAAAAAAATAAAAAAAATAAAAAAAATAAAAAAATAAAAAAAATAAAAAAAATAAAAAAAATAAAAAAATAAAAAATAAAAAAATAAAAAAATAAAAATATTTATTTAGGATTGGAATAGATTAGAACGTGGATTAGTTTAGGTAGGTCCAAATGGCAAGGTAAAGGCACAACAATGATCATGATGATAAATGAGAATTTACATTGTCAGATAATAAACTTAAAAGCAAACATCTGGATTGGAATAAGATCTGAGATGTTGAAATATAAGGAAATTAGAGTGTATCACTGCTACAATTGTAAAGCATCCTCCAACAATAATAGCTGGTTGATGAAAATCTTTAAAGGTAACTACATGTGATGTGACATTGCTTAATAGTGCCATATTTCATGCATGTCCACTTCCATTCCTACTAAATTTGATCTCCATGCCTAAAAAATCAATCTTAGTTTAAAAAATTAAACATTCCAAGTGTTGCTTGTTGAATAAACTTGCAATAAGACTTCCAATATTTCATGCCAATAAAGAAAAATTCATTTGGATATTTGAAAAACAAAGTAAAAAGAAATAAATGAAAAACAAAAAAAAAGTATAGTTAAATTCACTGAAGTTGTATATGGAAATAAAGGAAACTAGAATAAAGACTTAGTTATCTCAATGATAGTTTTAGAATAATTTTTTGAAAAAAATTTTCTTAAAAGATGATTTTTGTCCATTTTCTTGCCTAAAAAAATTCTAGTTGTTTAAGAAATTAAATTATCAAAATCTAACTCTTCTATCACAGATGAATATATAAAATTCAATATCAAAATATTTATGAATTTAGGAATATATAAATATGAATATCCAAGAAATATGATTCAATAGAAAAGATAAAAAATTTATTAAAATAAAAATAAACAAAATAGACCCCATGTTATATTGATGGTGCATTTGCATTGATACTGCACAACACTAATTCCTTGTGGAAACAATCCAACATCCAAAAATATTGTTGCCAAAATATTTTTGCAACTATTTTTAATCACTCACATTTCATTCATTCCAAGTAGTCCAAAAATTTATATAAGGCAAAATGTCCTAAACACTTTTTATTATCTCTACCAATAGATAAATTTTACATGAGATAATATGTATCCTCAAGAAGAACAAATAAAAATCAATAATGTATTTGATTAGCTCAAATAAAGTGACTACAAGAAAAAACCTTGCAAACCAAGGTCAGGTGACCACTTTAGACCATATTATACATTCTACAATCCGCAAACCACACTTGATTGTACTACCCAAAATGATTGTAGTTGCTTCATATATACCTCCATCAGAAGTTTATAATACAAAAATATTTTTTTCAAAGTTTAGTTTGTGTATACTCTAACCGTGACATATTGTAAAAAAATGAAAATACATACCGAAGTCAACTTGATTACTGCAAAGTAAGTATCATGATATTTCATACCAAATATCTGATTGTATCACATCACTATAAATCTCATTTTAAGTTAATATGATTTTTCATCAAAACTTGCCTTCATAGTAAACAATAAAATGCATCCAACAACAGACTTTCTCGAAGATCATGATATTAGTTGTCTGATCTTATTATAGCTAAGGATATACATCTCATCACTCATAGTCTAGCACATTCTTAAATGAGATAATATCTCAGAAAAAGATCATGCTAGTATCATCAAGAGAAATAATAAAAGAAATAAAATAAAATAAAATAAGAGTGCAATGAACTATGTGAAATCGAGTATTGAGTACACTTCTTATCTCCTTTTCCTAGAGCAATCTAAAGGTCAAGGTCAGAGGGACTGCCTATAAAATTGTTTGGCTCCTCGATAGGATCGCCTCTTATCCTATCAAGCTGGGCATATTTTTCTCATCTAGTATATAGTCTAAGTTATGAATGTTCAAGTGTCATAATTTCCAACATTATGAGTCTGTATTGGTGCACACACTTATAATACTATGTAATCTATATATGAAAAAAATTATTCTACTTGAGAACTCTCACTTTTGCTAGACTCAATATAATCTGAATTTGTTGGCAAGTATGTTGATTCTATGAGAACAATATCATGCTCAAAACCAACATGATCAAATATAGTCAATGAGTGACTCTCTCTATCAACTAAAAGTCGATGCAGGGTTATAAATAAAAGACAAAAAGTTATGCATCCAAATGCAATATATTCACACTCTTCCTAAGCATGTTAAAGAATAAATCATTATTAAACAATTAACATCTAAACTCATTAAAATTGTATTAGTCTATGATAAAAAAAATATACTCTCTTTGGGAACTAAATTATCAAAGAAAGACATAACTCAAGGCCTTGGATACTAGTTTGTCTTATCCTAGAGAACAATCAAAAAAAAATAAGTGAAACAAAAAACTTTAGAACACAACAATTTTGGTATACTCTTTCCAAGTAAAAATATGAGTCATCTCAATCAGTTGTCTATTCTTCCTTCAACCACCTTATTTTATTGAAGGTATGATATTACAAAAAAGTCTAGTATATAATCTGATGATCTATATAATAAATATTAAATTGATATGACATAAATTATAATATATTTTTATTTTTTAATTTTTTTTAATTTTATCGAATTGAGGTTTTATCAATTTATAAAAAATTTTAACCAAAGAAGACTTTTGATCTACCACGAAATAGATATATCCAAATATATCTTGAACAGTCAACAACAAATATGATCAGATACTTAAATCTCTCTTTAATCATATTTCTATTAGGTTTTCATATGTTTAAGTTAAAGATGTCAATCGGGTCGTGTCATATCGCCATAGCATCGTAGGAGGTAGGCTCGTCTATAGTTATTTGAGACGCAATATGCATCAAGATGCAAGGTGCATTGAGGCTAAAGGCACACCGAGGCACGAGTCATACCCAAGCACAAGGAGCACCCGGGTGCAAGGTGCACATGGACGCAAAGCACACCGAGATGCAAGGCAAACCAAGGCAAAGCGCATCGAGGCAGAAAACCCTTTTGGAGCATGGAGGCTCAAGAGGCAATTATGGCGATTTTTTTTTGTGACATACTCTACATAAAAATACATAAAATTTTTATATTTAACTAAAGAATTATTTATAATTTTTATCTATTAATAAAATAAAATCAAAAAAAATAACATTAAACATAAAAAATATATATTATTAGTACTTCTCAACATCACTATCATTAAGAATAATAAAATAAAATAATTGAATTTTAACAATCCAATAAATAAAGTTAAAAAAGTAAACTTCAAATATAGCATATCAATAATAAAAATAAATATCATTAATATTTTTTGTATAACAAAAATTAAAAATTTAAAAAGATATACAAAATAAATACTTATAGATCTTGCTCAAACTCTAAATCCATAAAATCATCATGACTATCATTTGTTTCATCATCACTTTTGAACTCTCACTTGTCTTAATGTTCATCTCCTGATAACTGGGTCATTTTTTCATCTTCATCAATTAAAATAAAAGTAAAAGTTTATTTAAAACTTGATGATATTAACCTTGATATATATATTTTGCTTGAACTTGCTTTAATTTTTATATAAACCTTTAGCTCCTCTAGCGCTTACAACAACACCACAAGTTAAATCATTACTCTCAAATGATAAATTATCTTTTGTAACATCTTTATCTTCTTTTTTTTCATCAATTATTTATTGTTATAATTTATATCTTCCAACAAAATAAAATCAATAATATGATGCTCATTGAATCTTTTTATCAAGGCTCAATTGTACTTAATATATATCAAATCATTCAAGCATTAATATTCCAACTTATTTCTCCTCTTGTTATAAATCTAAAAAAATCATTATTATTAGATTATATATCAAATTAAATAATATAATAAAGATATTAATTTTTCGTAATTATTTTAATAATTTACATTGTTGACTCTTTTCACCAACCATCAAGCAAAGAATATGTACAAGAGGGTCTGACACCTTCAAACAAAATATTACAGCATTCTAAAAATGAGCCATAAAAATTATATTTTTTCTCTTTTCCTCTTTTTTAAATTTATAACTTCCTCAAGTTATTTTTTTATTTATTAATATGAGATAAGGTGATGAAGACCATTACAAACCACATCTTTGTAAGCCTCAACAACAAATTTTTCTCAATAAATCATCTAAGCATATTAAGCAATCTCACTTTATTATAAATACAACCACATATAAATATAACTCACTTTTATTCTCATCTTGATATATGATAGTTTTTTAATATCTTTCAACAATAAGTCAAGACAATATGTAATACATAGTATCCATTACAAATATTGTCTTTTTTATTTCTACAATCTACCTAAATAAGTTAAAGTTAAACATTAATATAGAAATAATATATAATGTGTAATAACCTAAATAAAATAATAAAAATTAAAATTAAATTTTTAATATTTACTATCACATAATTTGAAGTATTATCTATTATAACTTGAATAATATTATCTTTGTTAACTTCTTTCACTCAACTATCAAATAATTCAAATAATTTATCTTTCATCTTGATGATAAAAAAATATCAATAGGTTTTATAAACATGAATAGATGATTTTTCTTTATAAATTCACCATGAAATTCACCAATATTCTTTCTTTCCTATCAGTTCATTCATTCAGTATAATTAAATATTAATTTTACTTCCATTATGTAAAATGATTCTTCATCAAATTCATTATAAGAATTAATTCTTTTTTTAGACTAATAACTCTCACATCATAAAAATTAAATCTTTTATATCTCAAATTATATTGCCCATTTGCCTTTCAAGTATTGGTTAAGAACTAATATAGTTGACTATATTAAATGAATTACAGTACTATATAACTATCTACAAAATAAAATATCAAATTCTTTGTAAGAATTAATTCTTTATTTATACTAGTAACTTTCACATCATGAAAGTTAGATCTCTTAGATTTCAAATCATATTACCCGATTATCTCAAGCATTGGTTAAGAACTAATATTGTTCTCTATATTAAATGAATTGCAACATCATATAATCAACGACAAAATAAAATATCAGCTATTTCCTTAACCTCTTACTTGTAAGTATTATTGAGAGTGATGCATCGTGGGGCCAGTGCATATAGCATGCCTGAGGCATGCTTGAGCTCAAGGCTTTCCTGTGGCACGCATGGCCTTTGGGTGCTAACATAGCCCAAAGGCCCATTTTACTCAACCAGACGTGTTGGGTAGGACATGGTCGAGTTGGCCACTACCTATGCCCCCTCACCCTAGTTGGATAGCTAATTCCTGACTATTGGATGCTAACACTAGCTGACTAGCAAATATCCAATGCCCAGTGGTCTATGGCCATAGCCACTGTATTGTACTAGCTAGGACAACTCCTAAACCAATGCCTAGTGACCATTAGGCATCAAGCAAGGGGCCATGTGCACTAACTTTGTCATACATAGTTTGTTTTTAAAATTGAAATTTAATTTTTAAAAATTTAATTATTAAATATAAATTGTATTGCATTGTAAATGAAAATGAATAAAAATCAACTCAATAAAAAACACATCTATTTCATGATTTTGATTTCATCATAATATCACAAATAATAATAAATTAAAAAACTAAATAAAAAGCACGCCAATCAACAATAGTCAACAATGGTAACACTGGAGTCTTAAGGCATGTCTGAGACACACATGGGCATTGGGTGCTAACACGGCCCAAAAGCCCACTTTTCTCAGCCAGGCATGTTAGGTAGGACAGGATCGGGTTGGCCACTACCTATGCCCCCTCACCCTGGTTGGTTGGTTGGCCTATCCTTGGTTGTTGGTTGCTAAAACTGGCTGACTAGCAGCCAGCCAATTCGTAGTGGCCTATGGCCACAACCATTTGATTGTACTAGCTACTGTCTTCAGGCATGGCCAAGGCACACATGGCCGTTGGGTGCTAACATGGCCCAACGGCCCACTTTTCCTAGCCAAACATGTTGGGTAGGACAAGGTCAGGTTGGCCACACCCTATGCCACCTCACCTTGGTTGGTTGGCTGGATCCTGGTACTAACACTGGCTGACTAGTAGCTAGCCAATGCCCAATGACCTATGGACATAGCCACTGAATTATACTCGCTAGGCCAAACCATCAACTAGTGCCTAGTTGCCACTAGGCATCAGGCTAGAGGCTATAGACACTAACTTTGTCATATAAAGTTTTTTTTAATATAATTTTAATTTTTAACAATTTAAATATTAAAAATAAACTATATTATATTGTTAATGAAAATGAATAAGAGTCAACTCAAAAAATATTTATCTATTTCGTGATTTTGATTTTGATCTTATCACAATATCATAGATAATAATAAATTAGAAAATTAAGTAAAAAACACAATATTTAATAGTAGTCAACAATAATAACATGTGAGTCTTGTAATATCCAAGATAAGTTTGTATGGCTCGGATTGTCACATCACATGTTTTTGTCAAACCCTCGATACCCTCGATGTCATGTGAGTCATCATCCACTAGTAATTTTTTCACTTGATCCTAAAGACTAATTAATGAATCCTCACACTCTTTTAAGCATGAGAATATTTTTATGATATATGGTCACAATATCAATCTCTTATCTGAAATAATATAAATAATCACAAATGAAAATAAATTCAATAATATGAAAGATACCAAAAAGATTAGTAAATCACATATAATCTTAGATAATATGAGATAGATGAATTTGTATGATTTTTAGTAATTTTATGAATAAAGGAGAGAGATAATGCATCTCTTCGGGATTGATTTGTGTGGTGGGAGGGGGATGGCATTTAAAGTGATTGCCTCCCATCAAAAGCACTTGCAGTAATTCATGCCTTTTTGTCTTTCACAAATGAGCATGCCTCCCCCCAAGCGAGGCACTATGGCAAGGGCATTGTGGTGCCTGCACTTATTGAGTGCCTAAGGCACACCTGCTCTTAAGGCATGACTAAGGAGTGCCTGGCTACTGGGTGCTAACATGGCCCAAAGGCCCATTTTTCTCAGCCTGGTGTGTTGGGTTGGCCACTACCTATGCCCCCCAACTCTAGCTAGTTGGATGGCTCCTAGCTACTAGATGCTAACACTAGCTTATTGGCAGCTAGCCAGTGCCTAATGGCCTGTGGCCACTACCACTAAACTATTCTGGCCACTACCACTAAACTATTCTGGCCAGGCCAACCCATTAGCCAATGCCTAGCAGCCACTGGGCATCAGGTGGGAAGTCGTAGGCATTACCTTTGTCATATAATGTTAGTTTTTAAAATAGAATTTTAATTTTTAAAATAAAAATAAATAAAAATCATAACTCAATAAAAAATATATCTATTTCATGATTTTGATTTCATCATGATATCACAAATAATAATAAATTAGAAAACTAAGTAAAAATCATGACAATCAATAGTAATTAGCAATAATAACATGTCAGTCTTCTAATATCCACAATACATTTGTATGGTTTAGATCGTCTCATCTCAAACTTATAGTCAAACCTAGATATCATTGATATTGTGTGAGTCATCATTCACTAGCAATTATTTCACTTAATCCTAAAAACTTATTTTTGGATCCTCTGAGTCTTTTAAGCATAAGAATACTTTTATCATGTATGGTCACAATATCAAGTCTCTTATCTAAAATAATATTCATAATCTCAGAATAAATAGGATCCGATATTATGTTAGATATCAGATGAGTTAGTTGATCATATATAATCTTAGATAATATGAGATTGATGGATTTATATTATTTTCACTAATTTAATATATCTAAATTCTTAATATAATCATATGATAAAATAGAACAATAAGTAATATCTAAGTACCGAGATAGCTCTCTCTTATTCGGCGAACCATCACATCATTTACCTCTAACTAACAGAATGAAAAAATTATCGTATTCAAATAATTTGTTCATATCTATACTCGAAAACTAACTAAAAGACTAACTAAAACTATAATACTTAGTGTCATAATATTTAAACATATTATCTAATTGTTCATGAATCCTACAATATGTTTATTCTATTTTATTCATGCATGTGAATAAATATTTTAATATGCTTTATAGCTCTTCCATCTTAACCTTATTATCCATAGATGCAATCAAATAATAAAAAGTAAACATTCATAATGTATATCTTCTATATTTGTTAAATGTATCTCTAATATTACATATACACTTAAATACAATACATAAAAAATATCATTTAATGATACATCTCTAATAATTCTCACAAACATATTAATCATAACACTTATATTTGAAACATTACCAAATTTAATACTAAAAATTTTATTTTGAATATCATATTCTCTAAAGATCTTTGAAAACCACTCATATATAGAGAGTCATAATGAGGATAAACAATATCATGAAATTATAATTTTTTTTTATTTAATTTTCTACTTAAAATCAATATAGTGGGTGATAACTTATGTGAATACATCATCACAACTCATCTAAATGTCGAAAGTCACAAAAATCACTTCATTGCTTTTTATGTTCATTAATTACTAATTATTATGTTATTCCTACTAATTTACCTAGAAATTCTATGATAAATAAATTAAAAGTAAGTTTGCATAATATGAATTTTATCAAGTCTTTCCTTCCAAACTCATTGTCATAAATGAAGTCAATAAACCTTAAGTTGATACAACTTCAAAATTTCACCACTCAACTAAGTTTGTCTAAGATCTAATGCGGCATATTTTTTAGTGAATTAATTGGAATATCTCTTATAGTGGTCAATGCCACCAACATACCCTCCTACATATATATATCTTTCATAATATATATATTATATCGAATCTTCTTCGATATCTCTAAAATTTTATTTTAAATTATGTTAAAATGTGTGTATACTACTAAAGTTTTCTTATTTTTAAGTTTTTTAGTCACATGACTCAATGTCATAAAAGAAAACTTAGTTTCGACCTCAAACATTTCTATCAAGTTACAACTTTTATTTATATATAAGTCTAATTCAATTTATAATATTTATTAATTGTTATTTTATTATTTAAAAGACTAAAGCATGAGAAGAAGAATAGTATTATTCTAATCTTTTACTTTTTTTGTTAATTTGTTTATTTATATAAAAATTATTAAATAAAATTATGCAATGTAATATGTATCTTTATTTTATGTGGGAAGCATGTATTTTTTACCTGAATCATATTCTCATGCTTTGAAGTCATAGCTCATCATAAAAATAACTCTGAAATTCCGATAAATTAAAATTATAATTAAAAAAATAATGGGCACAAATAGGATACTATGATGCTTTTATAATTTAAAAGAAGAGCCAGAAGAAGAGGGTATAGAAGACGTAATTACAAATAAATTATGAAAAATAAAATATATCAAAATATTATTTATAGATAAAATAACATTATATCTATAAATAATATTTTATCCATTTAACAACCATATATCGAATCTTGCCCATTAAACCATTGGATTCGGATGTAATCCAATAGATAAAATAATTAGAATTTTTTTTTTATTTTGGCCAATAGCACAGCACCAAGTGTTTTCCAATCATCAAATAGCAACCATTTTAAAATGAGTGCTTTTTTTAGATGTGATCATGCCACATTTCATGTCAATATGCCTGCCTCATGGGCCATACCTGATACACATGAGGCTCGTGTGTTCCCATAGGAGTAGTGCCATAGACTAGCAGGAGTGAGGCCCAAACATTATTTTGAACCATGCCATGTCAAACCTTATATGTCTAAATTGTGTCATGTCATGGGGTCATGCTCAAGCCACCCAGCACACTTGACACCCCTAATTTTATTGTATAAGATTGCATACATACCTAATCAAATCAAACTAGCATATAGGGTTCAAAATATTAGTAAGCTTTTGTAGCTGATATGTCTCATATTCTATAATCAAAATATCCTTAAGAAAATAATAAAGTATTCTCAATTTAACTAGTGATAAATACTCAAGCTGGGAATGCATAAGTAATAAATTCAAAATACTCATATATATAAAGAGAGATCTTATTGTTAAAGAAAAAATATATAATTCAACCTACTTAATCTCAAATAGAATCTTCCTCGGAGTCTGCCAATTATTTAAATAAATAATAATAAAGCTATAATTTAATTATCTAAAAATATAACTCACATAAAATAAACTAATAGGATAATCAAAAATAAATATGATACAAAGAAGTAATAAAGATTAAAGCTGAATAATAGCATAATCAATAACTTTTATATATTTTTTAATTGGTAATAATAATATTTTCAAAATAAGAAAAGAATATAAAAAATAAAATATAATTAACAATGATATAAATATTTACTCTTGTGTTGATAATCAATAAATATGAAATGAGAGTACAAATAAAATAATCATTGATACTTATAAGAAAAGAATAATTTATTATTATCTTAGAGAAAAATCTTGTATACTCATTCTTAGTAAGTGTTGTGATGAAATGACTCTGTGAAGACGCCTAGATAGCTCTGACTAAAAGTCTATCTCTCTCACTACAACATAATACTATCGATCTATTCTCAAAAAATAATATATAATAATTATTTTTAATGTGACTAATCCTCCAATAATGAATTCACTGAACTAAGACTTTCTTCAATCTACCTCTACTGTGATAATCCAGACAATATCACAAAATTATGATTTCTCAAAAAAATACAAAAGTACCTATACTTAATTCTTTTCTCCTTTTTTTATAGAACTACAAAAATACTAATTAGAATTTCTGCTCAAAATTATCATCTTTCATTACAACTCACCACCATATGTTGTTGTGCACCATTAAGGTTTTTTGATAAAAACCCATTGCACATTGCATGCCTGCACCATGAATTATGCCTCTATCATGCATTATGCCTCCACTACCACTTGTCGAGAATTGTGTGCCCCTCATCGTACATTGTACTCACCTCTTGTGGCACACTATGCGTGACTCCTGCCCTTATGCGAGCACTTGTTGCCCTTACTGCATGCATTTTTTTGTTAGAGATAAGTGTAAGTGCCCATCTATAATTTGTAATCCCTAAATCACATATATATCTGTCTCTAATACCATGTTGACAATTAAAATGTAGAAAAATAAATTAAACATTCAATACCAAATATGTCATGCATATCATTGGGTTGGGTGATCCCATCAAATAACATGAAATAAAAAGAAAAAAAAAGGTAAATAAAATCACAACAGAACTCAACCCCTAGTTATGCATCCATTTAACTCCAAACGAAATATTAAACATCTAAGGTGAAGATTTTGTTGATTATCTGACCTTCAACTATATCATATCGACTATCTTTCATATAACACTTGGAGCACCAATTTGTAGGGAAAATTAACTTTTGTTATCGAATAGCAGGAGCAAAACTAGAGTGAGTCAAGATGTTCAAATTAGTTTTCAGAGTAAACCAGTGTGAGTAAGGGTGTTCAAATTAGTTTACACCCCACTTTACTTTAGCCATATATGATGACGTTCAGGTGAGCTTAGCACCCAACATTACTTCAGCCAAATGCCATGTTCAGGTTTAGGTGAGCTTTGAACCCAACATGACTACGCCATGCTGAGGTTCGGGTGAGTTTAAACCTATATTTGAAAATATTAAAAAAAATACATCATTACTTTTTTATGCCCAACTTGAAAATATTTACAAAAGAAAAATGCATGACTTTAGATATTTAAAAAAATTAAACCAAATAAAAATATATTTACATATTAATGCATTTAAAATGTCAAACATGAAAATACCCCACCATGTACAGTAATTTTTAAATTCAATTATATATTTATATTAAATATATAAGCCTGTACAATAATTTTAAAATTCAAAAATATAGATATATTATATGTGTGTGTGTGTGTGTGTCTGTATATGTATGTATGTATATATGTTATTTTGGAAAGGTACGTCATGGTCTATATATGAAATTAACTCTAACCTAAATAGCTAAAAAATTCCTAGCTAAAAGCATATATTTTGAAAAAAAGAATATTTAGAGAATTATCAATTCTAATTGTATATAAACTAATAAAAAAATAAATTCAAATAATTATTTAGTGATGGATTTAAATTAGCTTGGGAAAATCCATCGCTAATAATTATCTAGAGAAATTCCGTCGCTAAATTCTCCGTTTTTCTTTGGGCAGAAATTACTAAAATTCAGTAACTGATTATGTCGGGATATAATTAGCTAGGAAAAATTCATCACTAATAATAAGCTAGGAAAATTTCATCTCTAAATCCATCGCAAAATTAAAAATTTTATTTTCTAGGGAAATTCCATCGCTAAATTCGTCACTAATTTATTAATTTTATTAGCTATAGATATTCGCTTGCTAAATCCGTAGTTAAAAACCAGATTTTATTAGCTAGTGAAAATCCATCACTAAATCTGTCGCTAAATCAAGGATTTTATTAGCAAAGGAAAATCCGTCGCTAAATCCGTCGTTAAATCAAGGAATTTATTAGCAAGGGAAAATCCGTTGCTAAATCAAGAATTTTATTAGCAAGAGAAAATCCGTCGCTAAATCCATCACTAAATCATTGATTTTATTAGCAAGGGAAAATCCATCACTAATTACGTTGCTAAATTATGAATTTTATTAGCAAGGGAAAATTAGTCGCTAAATTTATTGCTAAATCATGGATTATATTAGCGAGGGAAAATCCCTCGATAAATCCGTTGTTAAAAATTAGCTAGGAAAAATCTGTCACTAATTTCATACTTTGATTAGCGAGGGATATTCCGTCGCAATAACCTTCGCTAAATTCCCCATTTTTTTGAGTGAAAGTTATGAAAATTTTCCATCGCTAAATCCTTCACTAAAATCCCCGCTTTTTTTGAGTGGATTTTATGAAAATTTTCCGTTGTTAATCTGTTGCTAAATTCGTTGCTAAATCCATTGCTAAATCAAGGAATTTATTAGCAAGGGAAAATCTGTTGCTAAATCAAGAATTTTATTAGCAAGGGAAAATCCGTCGCTAAATCCGTCACTAAATCATTGATTTTATTAGCAATGGAAAATCCATCACTAATTACATTGCTAAATTATGAATTTTATTAGCAAGGGAAAATCCATGACTAAATCCATCACAAAATCATGGATTTAATTAGCAAGGAAAAATTTGTCGCTAAATTTATTGCTAAATCATGGATTATATTAGCGAGGGAAAATCCCTCGATAAATCCGTTGTTAAAAATTAGCTAGGGAAAATCCGTCACTAATTTCATACTTTTATTAGCTACGGATATTCCATCGCAATAACCTTCACTAAATTCCCCATTTTTTTGAGTGGAAGTTATGAAAATTTTCCATCGCTAAATCCTTCACTAAAATCCTCGCTTTTTTTGAGTGGATTTTATGAAAATTTTCCGTCATTAATCTGTTGCTAAATCCGTCGCTAAATCCGTCGCTTTTTTTTTGTGCTAAATTTTCGAAAAATTTTCTCTCGCTAATCAGTCGCTAATCCGTTGCTATTTTATTTCCAAAAAAAAGATAATAAATCCTTTGCTATTCCCTAGCTAATCCCTTATAATTTAGCTAGGGATTGATCCCTGACTAAAATTTCCTAGCTAAATTGATATTTTCTTGTAGTGAAATAGTTGAGGTATTTAATTAATAAAATGATGATATGTCATATTATTGTTAACTCATAACAAATATGTGATAGCCATAGAGAGAAATCTAGAATGCTACTTTCTAGAGCATAATAGTGATTTAGTGGGCAAATTTTATGATTAACATCATGTTGGACTAATTGTATGGTGATTAACCTTTGATAAATAAACAAACATAAGTTGTCGCTTTGATAGATAGCCAAATGTTAAAAGTCCTGCATTGATTAAAAGCTAGAATGATCGTGAGGATGATCAATAACTATATGTTTAACTATATGTGTATAATTATTTATAAATATTTCTATAATTATATAAATCTCATTATAACTAAATTTTATTATATTTGTAACTATGTAAACTAATTTTATAA
Organism: Sapria himalayana; assembly: GCA_029783825.1. Classification (NCBI taxonomy): domain Eukaryota; kingdom Viridiplantae; phylum Streptophyta; class Magnoliopsida; order Malpighiales; family Rafflesiaceae; genus Sapria; species Sapria himalayana. The sequence goes on along the minus strand of JAREIK010002386.1, from coordinate 15,190 downwards.
CTATATCCACAACTATATATAACTATTTTTTTAACTTAATTATAATTTATAATTATATGTATAATTCTATATAACTATATTTCTAACAAAATATACTATATGTTTAATAATATATAACAATATTTAATTGTATTTTACTATATAAATATTTGTATAACTATGTAATACTCTATATAATAAAATATAACTATATCTGTAACTATGCATACAGATATGTATTCATATAATTAATCTATTTATTTGTTTATAACCTTTATACATTTTTATATAACTACTTATAACTATTTATATGAATATATCTATATGTAATTATATGTTTAACTATATATAACTCTATTTTTAACTATATATACTATAGGTATAAGAACATATAACTATAAATAATTGTCTTTGACTATATGTATAACTATAAAAACATTATACATAACTATATTAAAATTTATAATTAACAACATATATTTACTAAATATTTTTATATATTAGTATAAAAAATTTATTTTAGTATATCTATACCTATACATAACTATATGTATAAATATAAGATATTATTAAAATATATATATATATACCTACATGTATAAATATAAGTTAAACTATGTGTATTTATATGTATAACTACATGTAACTATATTTATAATTACATGTATAACAACATACAACATTATGTTTAATTATGTGTATAACTATATATAAATATTTGTAAAACTAAATAAAACTTTATATAATTAAATATAACTATATTTTTAACTATTTATACATATATGTAAATCTTTAACTATGTATATATTTATGTAAAACTCCTCGTATGAATATATATATATATATATATATAAAACTAAATGTTTAGTGAAATATAATTTTTTATAACTATATATATTATATGTATAATAACAATTAACTATCAATAATTCTATCTTACTATATGTATAACTATAAAGAATTTATACATAACTATATTTAAATATATATTTAACAACATATATTTAATATACATTTTTATATATTCGTATAAAAAATGTATTTTAGTATATCTATACCTATAGATAACTATATGTATAAATATATGAAATTATATGAAAAAATATATATATACATACATGTATAAATATAAGTTTAACTATACGTGTAACTATATGTATAACCACATTTAACTATATTTGTAATTTTATATATAAAAACAAACATAAAGTTTAACTATACGTGTATAACTATATATAAATATTAGTATACCTATAAAAAACTCTATATAAATAAATATAACTTTATTTTAAATTATGTATGCATATATGTATAAATATATGTAAATCTATATAATTATTTATAACTATACATTTATGTATAACTACTTATATCTACTTGTATGCATGTATCTATATATAACTATATGTTAAACTATATATAATTATTTATAACTACACATACTAGGTGTATACAAACATATAATTATTAATGGGATAATACTAATTTATTTCACTAACTTGATTAGATGGAAAAAGATATATAATCAACAATATGTAAGCACATAGCATGAGAGTGTCCGTTGGTTAGGCTCATATATGGTATAATACAATTAAGGTACACTTACCTAATCCCAACCCCTGGGCCTCAAACTCATTTATGAACTTATGTATGACAAAAGATGTAATATCTAATAGTATTGTATAGAAAAAAATATGTTTTTTTATGTAATTCCTCATTCTAACATTGCATTCTCTGTGTGTCTCTCTCTCCCTCTCTAATTATTTCTGGGTCACTCTCTTCCTCTTTTTCTTTTTGTGTAACTATCTCTCTCTTGTTATTTTCTTTCTCGCTCTCCTTTCTTACTTGTTATCTCTCTATCTCTCTCTCTCTCTCTCTCTCCCTCACTCCCTCCCTCTCCCTCTCTCTCTCTCCCTCTCCCCATCTTTCTCTCTCCCCATCTCTCTCTCCCTCCCTTCCTCCCTCCCTCTTTCTCTCTCTCTCTCTCTCTCTCTCCCTTTCACCATTTCTCTCCCCCTCTCTCTCTCCCTCCCCTTTCTCTCTCTCTCTCTCCATCTCTCCATTTCTCTGCCGCTCTTTCTCTCCCCACCTTCTTTCTCCCTCTCTCTCCCTCTCCCTCTCCCTCTCCCCCTTCAAACTTTAAATGTCTTTCATTTTTGCTTTTCTTTCTTGTACATTATCGTATTTTGCTCCCTTTAACTAGTAATACCATGATATCTATTAATCTTTATCATGCTAAAATTGCTTTATCTATTCATGTAGATTCTACAAATGCATTGCCTTGATATTCATATTATTTAATTTTTAAATATTCATCTGTAAGTAATTTTATTTAATTATTAGTATATTTTGAAGTAATAGAATGTTTAATTCAAATTAATATTTGAGCATTATTTTTTGTAAATATAACAGGGCAAAATGAGTTCATATCATAAGTGGATGTACTAAAAGTTTATGAATGAAATTTTGAATAAAGATTTTTTGAGTGGCTTAAAACATTGATCAATTTTGCAAGTAGTAAATCGAGATGGATGGATGAAGAAAATTTAAGTGTCCATGTAAAAATCGCAAGTGTCGGAATATCCCTTATCGTGATGCAAACACTATAAGATACCATTTGGCTAAATATGGCTTTATGCCAAATTATTTTGATTGGATTTATAATGGGGAAAGTACAATGGCTCTAAACTTTGATAAAAATGAGGGTATTGAATCATTTTCTTGTGGTGAAGAAGCATCAAACACATACCATAGAATGATCACAGAAGCTGCTGGTGCTGACTTCAATAAGGATTACATGGATGAACCACCAAATCCTGAAGCTCATAAATTTAATGAAATGCTTAAAGCTGCAGATAAAGAGTTGTAGCCTAGTTGTAAAACACATTTGCAATTGTTACTTGTGGCTCGACTTATAAGCATTAAGTCAGAAAATCATATGTTTGAGAAATTATTTGATCAAGTGTCAAAACTGATGAAGGAGATTGTTCCGGATAATAATTTAATCACTAATAACTTTTACAACACTAAGAAGTTACTACACGGAATGGGCCTACCAGTGGAAAAGATTGATTGTTGTTTCAATGGATGTATGTTATATTGGGGTGGTGATAGTGATTTAATTAGCTGTAAGTTTTGTGATCATTCTCGATTTAAGAAGGCATCTCGTGTTGTAGATATGCAACAAAAATTGAATGTTGCATTTAAAAAGATGTTTTATTTTTTTATTAATTCTTCGATTACTCATACTATATGCATCAAATGATATAGCAAAGATATAAGGCGACATTCTGATTATGAGATTGAAGAAGTGGTAATGCATCATCCATCAGATTTACTTGCTTGGAAGCATTTTAATTATATACATCAAGATTTTGCAGCTGAAAGTCGAAATGTGAGTTTGGGTCTCTACATAGATGGATTTCAACCATTTGAGCAATCTGGACAAAAGTATTCAACATGACCAGTGATAGTGGCACATTATAACTTGCTTATGTGGTTGTTTATCGAGGAGCAATATATGTTTTTGTCAAAAGTGGTTCCATGCCAAAAAATCTGAAAGACATGCTGGATCTTTTCTTACAGCCTCTTATAGTAGAGATAAAACATATGTGGGATCTTTGTGTGAATACATATGATTAATCAAAGAAGCAAATTTTCATTATGTGGGCGGCCCTTATGTGGATAGTAAGTGTTTTTTCTACATATTCAATGTTGTCTGGCTGGAATACTATAGGATGATTCGCATGCCCACATTGCATGAAAAATTATTATGCATTTACCCTCAAATTTAGTGGTAAATAGTCATGGTTTGATAACCATCATAAGTTTCTACATACGAATCATCCATTTCAAAAAAATAAAACTGCATTTCAAAAAAATAAAACTGTTATGACAGTTGTACCAGTAATTCGTTCAGGAGATGATATTATGATAGAGATTTAGAGTTTGGGTTTGAAGAAGGTACTAAAAAGAATGCTACTGGAAGTAATGGACCAATAGGCAAAATATTTGGTTGTAGTAAATGTAGTATATTTTGGGACTTTCACTATTGGAATTCCTATATAATTCGTCATAAATTAGATGTAATGCATATTGAAAAAAATTGTGTTTGACAATATTTTCAAAACTATCCTTAATGTAGATGGAAAAATAAAAGATACTTTAGAATCAGGACAAGAGCAGAATGATTAATGTCGGCATCCTGAATTTAAACTGAATGAGGCAAAAAAAATTCCCTAAAGCTCGCTACACACTTGATAAGAAGGCAAGATAGAAATTGTGTGAATGGGTCAAAAATTTTGAAATTCTCCGATGGATATGTGTCAAATATGGGTAGATGCGCAGATATGAAAAATCTTAAGTTATTTTGAATGAAAAGTCATGACGATCATGTATTTATGTAGATATTAATATCTATTGCATTCCGTGAATTACATCCCCTAAGTGTTTCAAAGGTCCTTACAGAACTTATTCTATTTTTTAAATAGCTAACTGCAACAATAATCAAAAAAAATAACATTGTGATGTTTGAGAATGATATTCCACTTATTATTTCTAAGCTTGAGCAGATATTCCCACCGAGTTTTTATGACTCAATGGAGCATTCGCCGGTCCATTTGGCATATGAAGCAAGGATAGAAGGGCCAGTGCAATATAGGTGGATGTATGATTTTTGAGAGGTAAATACATATAATTAGCTGTGTTTTATTATTTCATACATAAAGTAATATTATAATTTAATATAATTGAAACCTAACATTGTGGTTGTAGGTATCTTCGTAAGTTGAAATTGAATGTTAGAAACAAGACAAAAGTTGAAGGTTCAATTTGTAATGCATATTTAGTAGAAGAAGTTTCATCATTTTGTTCTTATTATTTTAAGGATCATGTCAATACAAAGAATAGAAATGTGCCTCGAAATGAAGAAGGTCATGTAATGGTAGAAGATGATTCTGTGGAGAAACTATCAATCTTTAAGCACCCTAGAAGATCATTTGGAAGAGCAATAAAAAGATGTATGATAGATGAAGAGTACAAAGCAACCCGGAGCTATGTTTTACTTAATTGTGAGGAGATAGCACCATATATTGAGTATGTATACCCAAAATGGTTGCAAGTTTAATCATATTTTAATTTTATCTTTAATAGGAATTATTAAAAATTGATATACATTTTCTCTCTTTTTATAATTGTGCATTATTTATGTTGAGCAATTAAATTATAGGCAACCAGCAATTTCCAGCAATTATGTCAATTATATGCTAGAAACTGAATTTGCGAATTGGTTCAAAAATTATGTGAGAATTATAAAGTTTTAAATTTTTGAATTATTTAATTTATTAGTATCTTTTATTTGTTAATATCATTTTTTAAATTTATATCACAGGCAATTGATCCTTCAAATGGATATTCAAATATTTTCATTCAGAATCTAAGTAAAAGCCCGTTTAGATATGTGACAACCTATCTTGGGTATTTTATCAATGGATATAAATTTAACACAATCGGGCATGGTTCTTCTAAAACAACAATGAATATTGGTGTATGCATTAAAGGCTCAGGTTATAGTGTAAATGATATTAATTATCATGGTAAACTCAAACAAGTTATTGAGTAGGAGTATCCTAGACTGGAAAATAATAGGATTGTATTATTAAAGTGCAAGTGGTTTACTCCTACATGAAATGTGGGCATAGAGGTGTCAAACGGGCCGGGCAGGCCCGGCCCGGCACGAGGCACGGCACGGTTCGGCCGTGCCTGGGCCGGCCCGGCACGATAAAAAAACGTGCCCGGGCCCGTGCCGGGCCCGTCCGCACGAACCACGTGCCGGGCCGTGCCCGGCACGAGCCGTGCCGTGCCTGGCCAGGCACGACTCGTGCCTTGGCACGGCACGACTCGTGCCTGGCCAGGCACGGCTCGTCGGCCCGCGTGCCTGAGTCGCGACTCGTGAGTCGCGACTCACGAGTCGCGAGTCGCGACTCACGAGTCGCGAGTCGCGAGTCACGAGTCACGACTCACGGTCACGACTCACTGAGTCGTGACTCGTGACCCAACCGGGCCCCGCCCCCGGTAAAAAGACCGCGGGTCGGGTCCAAACAGACCCGACCCGCCCCGCCCCGCCTGCCCTGCCTTGCCGTGCGCCCGTGCCCGAGCGGGCCGGCACGGCACGGCACGGCCTTGCCGTGCCCACGGGCCGTGCCGTGCCCGAATTTTAAAAACCGTGCCGTGCCGGGCACGGCACGGTACAGTGACCGTGCCGTGCCGGGCACGGCACGGTACAGTGACCGTGCCGTGCCCGGCACGGCACGGCAGCACGGCTGGGCACGTGAAAAACGGGCCGTGCCGTGCCGGGCCGGCCCGTTTGACACCTCTATGTGGGCACAAAGATTCATTCGGGTTATAAGTTAGTAGATGTTAACCATAAATGAAGATATAATTGATATGAGCCATTTATTATGGCAGTTCAAGTCACTCAAGTATATTATTGTACATATCCGAGTTTATCTCGTGATATTTATCAAAAAAAATATTTCCATCTATTATCAATCACAAATCCATCATAAATTTGTCATTTAATGTAAAATCAAACTTGTCTTACAATTCCATAGCTAATTCCTCACAAAATAGCTAGAGATTATTTCACTAATTAAATTTCTATAGCTAAAGATAATTTCTTGTAGTGAAATAGATAGATAGAAAGATAGATAAATAGATAGTTAGATAGACAGACAGATAGATATATATATAGACATATTGATAGCAAGAGAGATAAATAGATAGACAGATAGATAAATAGACAGATAGATAAATAGACAGATAGATAAATAGATAGATAGACAAATAGACAGGTATATAGGTAGACAAGTAGATAGTTAGTTAGTTAGATAAGTAGACAAGAAGAAAAGTAGATAGGTAGTTAGGTAGATAAGTAGAAAGAAAGACGGATAGATATATAGATAAATGGATAGATAAATAGATTGAATAATAGATAGATAGATAAGTATATAAATAGAGAGTTATATAGACAGATAGATAAACATATAGACAGATAGACATACAAATAGACAGATAGACATACAAATAGACAGACAGATAGATAGATAGACAGAAACCCAAATAGAAAGAGTTAGATAGACAGATAGACATATCAGCCAGATAGATAGATATATAAATAGAAAAATAAGTAGAAAGGTATACAGGTAGGCAAGTAGATGTGTAGTTAGGGAGACAAGTAGACAGGTAGATAGATTGAGAGATAGATAATCAGACAAATAAATAGGTAGAAAGATAGATATATAGACAGATAAATAGATAGATAGATAGACAGATAAACATATAAATAAATAGACTGATAGACTTATAGACACATATACAGGTAGATAGATAAACAAATAGAAAGATAGAAATATTGATAGATAGAAAAATAGCCAAATTGATAGATAGAAATATAGATAAATAGGTATAAAGAAAGATAAATAGATAGATAGATAGATATATTGAAATATAGATAAATAGATAATTAGATAGATAAATATGTAGATATGTAGATAAATAGATAGAGAGATAAAAAGATAGATTGATAGAGAGATAGTTTGCTTGATTAATTTATAGATAGATAGATTGATTGATATATTGATATATTTATATATAGATTAATAGATATATAGATAGATAGACAATTAGATAGATATACAGATAGATAGATATTACTGATAGATAGAGATATAGATAGATAGATAGATAGATAGAACAATGGATAGAAAGATAGACATAAAGTTAACTATACAAATAGATTGTAGACATATATACATATTGATAAAATATTAAATATATAAATAAATAGAAAGATAAAAAGATAGACAAATAGACAAATAGAAATAAAGAAAGAAAGATATATAGATAGACAGATAGAAAGATAGCCAAATAGACAAATAGGCATATAGATAGATAGATCGATCGATCAATAGAAAGATAGATATTTAGATTAATGGATAGTTCGATAGACCATTGATAGATAGAAACATTGACAAATTGATTGATTGATTGATAGAAAAATAGCTGACAGATATATAACTAGATAGATAGATAAAAACATAGATAGATAGATAGGCATATAGATAAATATATAGTTAGATGGATAGATAGATAGATAGGTAGGTAGATAGGTATATAGCTAGATAGGTCAATAGGTAGATAGATAAATAGATAGATATATATCCAGATAGATAGACAGATAAAAAGTTAAATAGATAGATTTTCAGATAGATAGATAGATAGATTGATAGATAGGAAAATAGACATATACAAACATAGATAGACAAATAGATAGATAAATAGATAGATAGAGATACATATATATAGATAGACAAATAGAAAGATAGATAGTTAGACAGATAGACACATAAACAAATAGAAAGATAGATAGATATACAATTAGACATATAGATTAATAGATAGTTGGACTAATAGAATTATAAAAAGATAGATAAATATACAGGTAGAGAAATGGATAGATAGACAAATAGAAAGATAGATAGATACATAGATAGATAGATAAATAAGTAGATAAATATATAAATAGAGAGATATATAGAAAGAATGATAAAATGAAAGAAAAATCGAAATATTGATAAACATATAGATAGAAAAACAAAAAAAAATAGTCATTTAGATAGCTAGGAAAATATTAATATAGAAAAATTGATATATATATATATATAGATAGATAGTCAAATGGATAGATAAAAAGGTTGATAGATAGCCAGATTGATAGATTGACAGATAGAAAGATAGACAAATTGATAGATAGATATATAGATATATAGGTTGACATATAGATAGATATATAATTAGATAGATAGATTGGTAGATTGATTCATTGATAGATAGATAGATAATTATATAATTAGATAGATACAGAGATAGATATATAGATAGATAGATAGATCAATAATTAGATTATTGATTGATTGATAGATTTATAGATAGATAGACAGATAGACATATAGACAAATTAACAAATAGATACTTATAACAGATAAATAGATATACAGATAAATAGATACATAGATCAATAGATAGACAGATAGACAGATAGATATATAGACAGATAGACAGATAGTCTGATATATAGATAGATGATAGATATATACATAGATAGTCAAGTATTTAGAGAGATAAATAGATAGATATATAGATAGAATGATAGAATGATCATTTAGATAGATAAATAAATATATAGATATTTAGACAAGTAGAAAGATAGACAGATATATTAATTGACAAATAAAAAGATAAACAGATTGATAAATAGATAGAAATATATACAAATATATAGATAGATAGATAGATATAAAAATAAATAGATAGATAGATATATAGACAGCTAGACAAATAGACATAATGACATATAAACATATAGAGATATATATAGAAAGATACAGAGATACAGAGATGAAAAGATTGAAAGTTAGACAAATATATAGATTAACATATATAGATATAGACAAAAAGATAGATAGACAAATAGATTTATCTATAGAAAGACATACAGATAAATAGATAGAAAGATATATAGATAGATAGAAAGATATACTGATAGATAGATAAAAATATACAGATATAGAAAGAAAGATAGATAGATAGATAGATAGACAATTGACATATTCACTAATTAATAGATAGGCAGATTGACAGATAGTTTGATAGATAGATAGGCAGATTGACAGACAGATATATAGATAGATAGATAGAGAGTTTGATAGGTATACATGTAGATAGATATACATTTAGATAAATAGACAAATAAATAGATAGATATATAGATAGACAGATAGACAAACAAATAGATAGATAGATACACTACTAAAAATAACAAGAATAATGACCAAATAACCGACCTAAAAAATTGGTCAGTAATTACTTAGCAAATAATGACCATTTAGAGACCAAACATTGGTTTCGAAAAAAAATATAATTCTTACCAATTTTCCGACAAAACACCGACCATATTTATGGACCAAATATTTTTGGTCAGAAATTGATCTGTAAATTAGTAGGGAATTAGCAAATAAAATTTACCAACAAATTACCGACCAATTAACGACCAAAAATATATTATAATGAAATGGTCGGTAAAGTGGCTTTCCAAATTATTTATAACGTCGTAATTACCGACTATTTACCAACCAAAAATTTGGTCAGTAATTCCTAAGTTAAATTTTTAGATTTAATAAAAAATTGCTCGTCATTAACACATAGCAAAATTTACCTCTTTCAAATTTCAAACCAAAGGTGAAACGTGACCACATGGGAGCAACCTAGGAATTTTATCTCTTCTATTACCTTGTAATTTTTTAATTGTTTTGCTTTGGAATGCTATATGCATATCTCCATCACTCTGAATTTTATTATTACTATCGGATTTTGATTTTTACAAAATAATCGGGTATTAGCTTTTTTTAATTATCCCTCGATTTTCTTTATTTTTGCTTCTATTTTCATTTCACCTATATGATTTTAACTCTACACAATTAATGAAACTATAAATTCTTAGTATACTCTTTGTTTTTCTACTATTTAAATTTTTAGGGTTTTATTGATTTCAAATTCTTAATGTTTGCATTTTGTTCTCTCCTTCTTGATGTTTTCTACTTCTATAACTTAATAAAAAATAAACTTAGTGCTAATGGGTTATATTTTTGTTTTCAATGAATAAATTATAAACATGTAACAATATATATAATGTTTTATACATTTATATAATCGTATAACATATATAAATGTCTAGACTTTAATTTATATAAATGTATTACATTATAAATAAACACTAATATGTTTATATTAACATATAATGTTATATATAAATATTTATACATATGTATTAATGTTTATAAATATCTATACAACATTTATATAAATCTATCCATTTATATAGTTTTTTATATAACAATAATATAACATTAAATGTTTATACAATTTTGTAATCTTTTATATTACATATTAATTTTTATATAAATATAGAATATTTATAATGTTTATATAAATGTGATATATATACTATATATTATTTATAAAAGTGTTACATATATATAATTATATTTAAGTAACATTTATAAAAATATTTTAATCACAAATATTATATCTAAACACTTATTTAATTATATAATTATATGCCATTATATATAAAAGTATTTATAAATATATTTATAATTAAGTAAACTAATTTTATAACTATATTTATAACTATACATAACTAATTTTTAACTATATAATGATGTATAACTATATGTATAATTCTATATAATTATATTTATTAAAACAATATACTTAATGTATAATAATATATAACTATATATATTTGTGTTTTACTAAATGTATAACTATATATATGTTATATCTAATTATATCTTTAAATACATACATATTTATAACTATATGTGTATAACTATATATAAATATTTGTATAACAATGTAACACTATATAATTAAATATAACTACAATTCTAACTATATATACATATATGTATTCATATAATTAAATTAAAATATTTGTTAATAACATTGTATATATTTATAGGTAGATAGGTAGATAGGTAGACAGCTAGATAGCTAGACAAGTAGACATGTAGATAGAAAGATATGTAAACAGGTAGATAGGTAATAGGTAGATAGATAGACAGATGAAAATATAGATATCTAGATAGATATATAGATAGACAAATAGCTAGATATAGATATAGACTGATAGAAAGATAAACAAATAGATATATAGATAAATATATAGATAGAAAGATACTTAAATAGGCAAGATGATAGATTAATAAATAAAAAGAGAGAATGATAGATAGATAGTTAGATAGATAGATAGATTTATTGGCAGATATAAATATAGATAGATAGATATATAGACAGATAGACAAATAGAAATATAGAAAGTTGGACAGATAGACAGATAGATATATAGACATATGGACAGATAGTCATATAGACAGATTGACAGATAGAAATATATATAATTAATAGATAGATAGATAGATAGACAAACATGCAGATAGATAGATAGATAGTCACATAGACAAATAGATAGAATGATAGTCAAATAGATAGATAGATAGATACATAGATAGATAGTAGATAAACAAATATAGAAATATATATAAATACAGATAGATAGATAAATAGACTAATAGAAATAAGATAGATAGATATATAGAGAGATTTATAGGTAGATAAATAGATAAATAGTTAAACTGTTAGATAGATATACAGATAAACAAATAGGAAGATAGATAGATTGATTGATTGACATATAGAAAGATATACAAATAGAAAGATAAATAGATTGATAGATTGACAGATAGATAGGTTGATAGATAGATAAATAGATAGACAGATAAATCAATAGACATACAGATAGATACAAAGATAGACATATAGTCATATAGACAAATAGACATATAGACAGATATACAAATAGACAAATTGACATATAGATGGGTAGATAGTTAGAAAGATAGACTGGTAGATAGGTAGATAGGTAGATAAGCAGATAGGTCAACACATTGATAGAAAGATAGGTAGACAGGTAGATAGGCAGACATGTAGATAGGTAGACAAGTAACAAGTAGAGAGGTAGAAAGGTAGATAGGTATACAGGTATATAGGCTAATAGATAGATAGATAGACAAATAGATAGTTAGACATAAAAGACAGATTGGTAGATTGATTTAAAGAAAGATAGGCATATACATAGATATATATATATGCATGTAGATAAATAGTTAAATAAATAGATAGATAGATAGATAGTATGATAGAATGATAGACAAATGCTTAAATAATCATATAAATTAGATAGACAGATAGATAGATATATAGATTAATTGATTGAAAGATGGATTTAAAGATAGACATATACACAGAAAGATAAATTGATAGATAGATAGATAGATAGACACAAACATATAGATAGATATATAAATAAATTGGCAGATAGACAGATAGACAGAAAGATATATAGATAGATAAATTGAATGATTGATAGGTAGATAGAAATAAAGATAGACATATAGATATACAAAAAGATACACAAATAGATAGCCATATAGATAGAAAGATAGAAAGAAAGATAGATAAATTGATAGAAAGATAGATAGAAAGACAAATAAATAGATAGACAGATAGATAGACTAAGAGATAGACAGATTGATTGATAGATTGATTGACAGAAAGATAGATAGATTGATAGACATATAAATAGATAGATAAATAGATTGATAGATAGTTAGATAGATAGACAGAAAGATTAAAAGATAGATAAAAAGATAGATAGATAGATTGATAGATAGACATATTGATAGATAGTTAGATAGACAAAAAGATACACATATAGATAGATACATAGATAGATAGATAGACAAATAGATAAAGAGATATATAGATAGATAGATAGGCAGATAGATAGATAAGCAGATAGATAGTTAGATAGAGAAAAAGATACACAGATAGATACATACATACATAGATTGATAAATAGACAGATCATTTAGATTGATATATAGCTAGATAGATTGATAGATAGATTAATAGATAGATAGATATATAGATAGATAGATAAATAATAACTAGATAGATAGATAAAGAGATAGAAAGATAGATAGAAAGAAAGACAAAAAAGTTAGATAGATAGATATATATAAAGACAGATAGATAGACAAATAGATAGAGAAATAGATAAATATATGTCTATTTGTCTATATGTCTATCTATCTATCTAACTATTTATGTTTCTATCGATCTATCTATCTATTTATCTATCTTTCAAATATCTATCTATTTATCTATCTATCTATTTGTCTACCGTAGATCTATCTATCTATCTTTCTATCTATATATCTATATATATGTCTATCTATCTATCTATCTATCTTTCTATATATCTATCTATCTATTTCTCTATCTAAAAATCTATCTATCTGTCTATCTTTCTATCTGTGGATTTATCTATTTGTCTACATGTCTATCTATCAATCTGTCTATCTATCTATTAATCTATCTATCTCTCGATCTATCTAATAGTATATTAGTGTATAAGTCTATCTGTCTATCAATCTATCAATCTGTCTATCTATCTATATGTTTATATATCTATTTGTCTAATAATCTTTGTCTATATTATTATCTAAATATCTATATATCTATCTTTTTTTCTATCTATATATTTATCTATATATCTAACTTTCTATTTGTTTATATATCTATCTATCTATGTATCTATTTGGCTATATATCAATCTGTCAATCTATGAATCTAACTATATATTTATTTTTTATCTACCTAATTCTCTAACTAACTAACAATCTATATGTATATCTTTATATCTGTCTATTTATCTACCTATTTAACTATTTAACAAACTTTTTTGCCTATATGTCTATTAGACTATCTTTCTATCTATCTATATGTTTGTCTATCTAAATTTCTTTCTATTTGTATAAATATATATATATTAGTCTATCTCGCAAAGTGTCTATTTATCTATCTTTATTTCAATCTATTTCTCTATATGTTTTTTTGTATATATATATATATATCTATCTATCTTAATGTCTAACTATCTATTTATCTTTCTAACTATCTATCTATATATACATAAATATATATATATATATGCTTTATATATAATTTGTTTTTGATAATTTGTTTGTATAATCAAATGTTTCTTTTGTAATATTTTCATGTAAGTGTAGGAAAGGAAATATTAAGAGGCCAGGGATGCAGTAGTAGCACAATAAAGGTGGATGTAGCTAGTTTTATCGGATTGAACCAAAAGTTTTTATTATAATTGTTTTTGTATTTTTATTTTCGGGTTGCTATTTTTTTGGATCCAGAACTATTCATCATCAGTCTCTCTCTCCTCTCTCTCTCCTCTTTGTGCTGATTTATACATGATTATCTCTGTGCTACACATACTGATAAGATAATTTTGGTTAAATTTTGTAATGCATAAGTATTTTCTAGTAGATGTAGCTAGTCATATTGAGCAATTAGCGAACCACATTATTTCTGGTTTTGTGTTTTCTCATTTTTTTTGATTCTACCTTGTGGATTGTGGATTAAATATATATGTTCTATTGTGTTTTGTTTTTTTCTCTTCTGTATCTTAAAAGCATAACTATGAGAGCATAAATGCCCAACAATATATATA
>JAREIK010002385.1:39612-62004 GCA_029783825.1 Sapria himalayana | reverse complement strand
GATTGATAGATAGATAGAAAGATACATAGACTGACAAATAGATAGATATATAGATTGATAGACAGATTGATATAAATATATATAGATAGTTAGATTGACTGATAGAAAGGGAGATAGATAGACATATAGATAGACAAATAGATAGATAGATAAATAGATAGATAGATAAATAGATAGATAGAAAGATTGATAGAAAGATAGATAGACAGAAAGATTGACATATAATTAGACATATATAAAAAAAGATACATATATAGATTTATAGATTGATAGTCATATAGATAGATAGATAGATAGATAGATAGATTTAAAAATTTACATATAAAAAGATAGAATGTTAGATAGATAGATAGATAGATAGGCATATTAATTGATAGATTCATAGACAAAAAACAATATTGATAGATATATAGATAGATTGATTGATTGATAGAAATATTATTAGACTGATAGATAAATAGATAGATAGTTAGATAGACAAAAAGATAGAAAAATAGATAGATAGATAGATAGATATATAAGTTAGATAGATATACAGATAAATTGATAAACAAAAAGAAAGATATTTAAATAGATATATAGATATACAAATTGATAGATACGTTCATAGATATAGAGATAATAATCAGATTGATATATAAATAGTTTGAAAGTTTGATAGATAGATTATAGACATTGATGGTGAGATAGATAGACATTTTGATAGACAAATATAGTCATATTGATATATATTGATAGATAGATTGATAAATTAATTGATAAACAGATTGAGAGATGATAGACAAATTGATAAATAAATTGATATACAGATAGATAGATTGATTGATAAATAGATAGATAAATAAATTGATAGGCATATAGATAGATAAATATATATAAAGATAGATTGATAGATAGATAATTGATAGACAGTTTGATACACAAATTGATAGATAGATTGATTGATAGATTTATAGATAGATTGATAGACAGATTGATTCAAAGATAGATAAACACATAGATAGACAAATAGATTGACATATATATAAACATATAGATAAATAGATAGATAGATAGATTGGGATAGATAGATTATACAGATAGACAGATAGATAGATAGGTAGATAGATAATTAGATAGATAGATAGATAGATTGATTGATATATAAATAGATAGATAGATCAAAAATAGATAGATAGATCAAAAAATAGATAGATAGAAATAAATACAGATAGATTGATAGAAAGATAGATAGGTAGACAAATAGATAGATTATTGATAGATAGATAGACCAATTCATAGACAGATGGATAGATACATTTATAGATAGATAGATATATATATATATATATATATATATATATATTAAATAGCTAGAAAATAGATATATAGAAGACAGATTGATAGACAAATTTAAAGAAAGATGATAGACACATATAGATAGATTTATAGATTTATAGATAAACAGATATAGCAGATATATAGATAAATAGATATACTAAAAGTTAGATTAATAGAGAGATAGATATATAGATATATAGATATAGAAATAGATAGACAAATAGATAGAGAAACTGATAGATATATAGATAGATAGAGAGATAGAAGATAGATTAACAGATATATACATAAATAGATAGAATTAACAGATTGATTAATAGAATGATAGCCAAATTGATAAAAAATTAATAGACAAATTGATAAATAGATTGTATAAACAGATTAATAGATAGTTTGATAGACTGATTGATATACAGATAGATAGGTAGATAGATAGAAAGACCAATAGATATATAGACAGATATATAAATAGATAGATAGATAGTTAGATATATAGACAGATTGACAAATAGATTTAGAAATTGAGAGAAATATAGATAAATACATATATAGATAAAAGATAGAGAGATATATAGATATATATAATATACACCACACCAATAGATAGATGTATAGATAGACAAATATAATGACAGATAGACAGATATATATATATATATATTTATATATATATATACATTTAGAATGATAGATAGATAGACAGACAAATACATAGAAAGATAGGTAGAGAGATAGATATATAGATTTATAGTCAAATAGATATAGAGATAGATTGATAGATAGACAGAAAGACAATTGAAATGATAAAATGATAGAATGATAAATAGATCAATAGAAAGATTGATTGAAACATTCATATGTAGAAATATAGATAGATAGATAGACATATTGATAGATAGAAAGATAGATAGATTGATAAACACATTGATAGATAGATTAATAGATAGATAGATTAACTGATTGATATTCTAATAGATAAACAAATTGATAGTTAGATAGAAAATATATAGATAGATTGATAGATAGACAAAAAGATAGATAGATAGATAAACAGATAGATAGATAGACTGACATATCGACAGTTAGAAAGATATATAGATAGATATATATATATAGACAAATTGATAGATAGATTTGTAGATATATATATATATATATAGAAATATAGAGATAGATAGATAGACTGACATATCAACAGTTAGAAAGATATATAGATAGATATATATATATATATATAGACAAATTGATAGATAGATTTGTAGATATATATATATATATATATATATATGTATAGATATATAGAGATAGATAGATAGATTGATTGATTGATAAACATATATATAGACATATTCATAGATACATTTATAGACCCATTGATACACAGATACATAAAAGGTTTATAGACAAATAAATTGACATATTGATAGATAGATTGATAGATAAATTGATAAATAGATTGATAGACAGATTGTTGAAAAACTGATAGACATATTTATCGATAAATTTATAAAGAGATAGATAGACAAATTGATAGGCGGATATATATAGAGACACATAGATAGACAAATAGAGGGACAGATTGATAGACAAATTGATAGATAGATTAATAGATTGATAGATAGATAGATAGATAGATAATTAGACAGATAGATAGATAGATAGACATATAGATAGTCAAATATATTGACATATATATATATATATATGCAAATAGATAGATAGATAAATAAATAAATAAATAAATAAATAAATAAATAAATAAATATATATATATATATATATATATATATATATATATATACATACAGACAAATTGATAGGCTGATAGATAGATAGATATATAGATAGACAGATAGAGAGATAGATTGTTAGACAAATTAATAGATAGATAGATTGATTGATAAATAGATTGATAGATAGAATGATATATAGATAGATAGATAGATAGAAAAATAGATAGACAATTAAATTGACATATATATATATATACAGATAGATAGATAGATAGACAGGTAGATAGATATATAGATAAATAGGTAGATAAATAGATAGTTAGTTAGATAATTAGATAGATAGATTGATAGATATATAGACACATAAATAGATAAATAGATATAAAAATATATAAACAGATAGATAAATAAATAGATAGCTAGAAAGATACACAAACAAATTATTTCATTAATAGATTGAAAGACATAGAGATAGATGGATAAATAGAAACATAATAGGCAGATAAATATACAGATTTATAGATATATTGATAGACAAATAGAAAGAAAGATATATAGATAGATAAATAAATAGATAGATAAACAAATAGATAGACAAATTGAAAGATAGATAGATAGATATACAAATAGTTAAACAGATTGATATAAAGATTCATAGACAAATAGATATATGCATAGATATACAAATAGATAGACAATTTGATAGACAGATTGATACATAGATTGATAACCAAATTGATAGACAGATAGATTAATTAATTTATAGTTAGATAAAAAATTGAAAGATTGAACAGATAGACATAAATATAGATCATTTAGATAGATAGGTTGATAAAAAAATTTATGGATGGATTAATAGATAGATAGATATATTGATTGATAGACATGTAGATAGATAGATAGATAGTTAGATAGATTGATAGATAGACAAATAAATATATAGATAGATTGACAGATAGATAGATAAATAAATAGAAACAAAGACAGATATATAGATAGTTAGATGGATAGATAAATACTTAAATAGATATAAAAATAACTATACAGATAGATAGGCAGAAAGATAGAAATAAAGATAGATAGATACAAGATAAATAAACTAATTGATTGAAAGATACATAGGCAGACAGATAGATATATAGATCGATAGATAGATAAATAGATAAATAGATAGAAAGATAAATTGATAAATCAAATAGATATATTGATAGATAGATTTATAGATAGATTAATAGATAGATAGATAAATATAGATAAACAGATTGATAAATAGATTGATAGATTTATTGATAGATTGATTGAAGGATTGATTTATATACAAATTGATAGATAGTTTTATAGATATATTGATAGATATATTTATTGATAGATAGATAGAAAATTAAAAGACAGATATATAGACAATTAGATATACGTATTCATAGAGTGATAGATAGATTAAAAGGTGGAGAGATAAAAATACAAATAGATTTATAGATAGATTAACAGATAGATAGACAAAAAGATAGATAGATAGATGGATAGATGCACAAATACATAGCAGATAGTTAAAAGATAGATACATAGATAGATCGATAGATAAAAAGATAGATAGTTGGATTTAATGACGGATAAATAGACTGATAGATAGACATTTAAATATATTGATTTATAGATAGAAAGATAGATATACATATAGAGTGATTAATATTTAGATGGATAGATAGATAGATATATATATATATATATATATATATATATATATATATATATATATATATATATATATATATATATATACATACTGATAGATAGAAAGATATATATACAGATAGATAGATAGATAGGCAAATAGATTGACAAATAGATAGATATATAGACAGACAGACAGATAGATATATAGGTAAAAAAATTAATTGAAAAATTGAATGATTGAATGATTGACAGATTGAGAGACAAATTGATACACAAATTAATAGATAGATTGTTTGAGAAATTTAGACATAATAGATAGATAGATAGACATATAGATAGATAGATAGATAGATAGACATATAGATAAATAGATAGATAAGAAAGATAAATAGATAAATTCATTAACTGATTGATTGATAAATAGATAGACAAATATATAGATAGATAAATAGACATATAGATAAATAGATACATAAATAAACCGACATATTGTCAAATTGAAATAAAGATATATAGATATACATATAGATATACAGATTGATACATAGATTCATAGTCATATAGATAGATATACAAATAGATAGACAAATTGATAGATAAATTGAAAGAAATATTGATACATGGATTGTTAACCAGATTGATAGACTGATAGATAGATAGATAGATTAATAGATAGATAAATAGATAGATTTATAGATATCTTGATATAATGAATGAGTGATTGATTAATTGACAGATACATAAACAATTTGATATATAGAATAGATAGACATAAATATAAACCATTTAGATAGATAGGTAGATAGACAAATTGATGGATAGATAAATAGATATATAGATAGATACATAGATAGATAAATAAATAAATAGATAGACAAATAGATTGATAGATAGATAGATAGACAAATATATAGACACATAGATAGATATATAGATAGTTAGAAAGATTGATTGATACAGAGATAGATATACAAATAGATATATAGAAAGATAAACTGATAGATAAAAAGATAGATAGATGGATAGATTGATTGATAGATAGACAGATATATAGATAGATATATAGACAGATATATAGACAAATAGATTAAAAATAGATAGACAAATAGATATACAAATAATTAGATAGATAAATAAAAAAATAAATAGACTGATAGATAGATAGATAGATAGATAGATAGATAGAAAGATTAACAAATCGATAGACAGATAGACAAATAGATAGATAGATAGATAGATAAAGAATAAATTGACTAATTAATTAAAAGATACATAGACAGACAAATAGATATATAGATAGATAGACAGATAATTAGATAGAAAGATAGATAGATAGATAGATAGATAGATAGATTTATAAATAGATTTATAGATAGATTAATAGATAGAGAGATAGATAGATATAGTTAGATAGATTAATATATAGATTGATAGATTTATTGATAGATTAATTGAAGGATAAATTTATATACATATTGATAGTTAGATTTATAGATAGATTGATAGACAGATTTTATTGATAGATTGAGAGACAAATAAATACACAGATATATAGACAATTAGATCGACATATAAATAGAGCGATAGATAGTTAGATGGATAGATAAATATACAAATAGATATATATATAGATAAACAAATAGATAAACAAAAAGATAGATAGATAGATAGAATGGTAGACAGATAGTTGAAAGATAGATACATAGATAAATAGATAGATGGATAGATAGATAGATAGATAGATAGATAGATAGATAGATAGATAGACAGATATATAGATAGTTAGATAGACAGATTGAATGATAGATAAATAGACTTATAGATAGACATATAAATATACATATATATAGATAGAAAGATTGATATTTAAATAGACAGATATATAGATAGATCAATAGATAGATAGATAGATATATATATATATATATATATACAGATAAATAGAAAGATAGATATACCAATAGATAGATAGATAGATAGACAGATAGATAGATAGATAAGTAAATAGATAGACAAATAGATAGACAAATAGATTAATATATTGATAGATAAATATATAAATAGATGGATATACAAATAGATAGATAGATTGATAGATAGATTAATAAACATATCGATATATAGATAGATAGATTGATTGATTGATAAATATATAAATAGACATATTAATAACCTGATTGAAAAATAGATTGATAGACAGATAGATAGATTGATTGATTGATAGATTGCTAGATAGATTGATCGATAGATTGAAAGATAGATTGATAGAATGATTGGTAGATAAATTAATAGATCGATAGATAGGTAGAAAGATAGACAGATAGACAGATAGACAAATAGGTTGATCGACAAATTGATAGATTGATTGATTGACAAAGTCATAGAAAGATTTATTGACATATTGATAAAAAGATAGATAGAAAGAAAAGTAGATAGATATGTAGACAAATAAATAAAGATGTAGATTGATATTTAGATAGTTATATAGATAAAAAGATAGGCAGATAGGTAGATAGATGGATGCATAGATAGTTAGATAGATAGATAGATAGGCAGATAGATAGATAGATATACAAATTGATATATAGATAGATAGAAAAATAGATAGATTAACAGATAGATAGATACATAGACTAACAGATAGATAGATAGATAGATAGATAGATATATAGACAAATAGATAAATAGATTGATAGATAAATAGATAAAAGATAGATAGACAGATTGATAGATAGATAGATAAATTGATTGATTGATTGACAGATCAATAGATGGATGGATAGATAGAAAAAGGATAGATAGACAGATTGATACAAAGATACATATATAATTTGATTGAAAGATACATAGACAGTCAGATAGATAGATAGATCACTACAATAAATTGTCTATTTATCTATGGAAATTAAGCTAGATAAATATTTACTATCTAATTTTTATATGATTAGCTAGGGAATAAAAAAAGATGTTTGATTTTATATTGAATTTCATATTTATGAAGGATTTGTGATGGATAAGAGATAAAAATTTTCGATTTAAAAATATCCCTAGCTAATATTATCGTAGATTTTGTCGCAAAGAATGGTGGCAATTTAGCAATGACTTTAGATATGGATTTTGCATAGCTCATTAGCTCGATAAAAAATCACTCGCTAAACAATTTCTAGAAATTTTGTTAACGATTATATATTAATTGCAAGCCATTTGTCATTAAATAATAATTTTCATAAAATATTTGCATTTAGTTAGCAATCTTTCCCTATCTATTTTGGATGCGGATTATTTTCGTCACTAATCTATACTTATATATTTTTTTTATATTATTTGTTTTAATATTCGATGTAATTTTTGTATATTTAAAGGTTTTTCATGGTTTATGAATTAGAGCTTCTTGAAAGACACCTTTTCCTCATATAATTATAAAAATAGGATATTATAAATAAATAATTTCAAAAATATATAAATACAAATACAAATTTATATTAATAAAGACTAAAATACCTATTTTTATGATTATAAAATTTTTAAAAATATACAAATTATTTTTTGAATTAATTAATAACAATTTTTAAATATTTGTATTAATACATACATTTAATCATTAATTCTATAATTATAAACATTTTTTAAAAATATTTGAAATAATATATGAACATACACAAACATATGTATTAATAAAAACCTAAAATCATGATTTCTATGATTATAAAAAAATATGTTTTCAAAAAATCCGAATTAACAAATAAAGAAGTAAAAATTTATATTAATAAAACTTTAAAAAAAATTAATGATTATATAAAATTTATAAAAATTATTATTAAAAGATTTGAAATATTTGAATTATTAAAAAATCATATTTTACATTAAAATTTAAAATAAAATTAATTGATATTTAGGGATTAATACATTGATGTTTTAATTACATCCAAAAACTTTTCATGAGTTATAATAAAATCTTTTCAAAAGTACCTATTAAAAGAATACTTTAGGTGTTTTTATGGGTTTACAAAAGTTTTTTAAAATATTTCTAATGATATTTTTTGTCCTAAACAAACTTAAAATTATTTTTAGCCCTATTAACACTTTTGAAAATTACTATGACCCTAAGTTGATTTAAAATAAGTTTTATTTTTGCCTCTAGTAAAATTTCTAAAAATTAAATTATTGCGTAAATAATTTTAGTAAAATAAAAATAAAATAATAAGTATTTTTAAATTTAAAATAAAATTTGTATTCTTAAAATAATAAATAAATAAATAAAATATTAATATTATAAATATAAAATATATTAAACATGATCGATAACCTAATAGATTTCCTATGTAATACTCATGTATCATCGAGTTTATAAGAATCTTAATGATTTTCAAGTTGATAATCAGTTTATGTATTGTTTGTTGAGTCTATTCAATTGATGGCATCATCTTGTTTAGCTAGGTTTTTTTTTTGAATTCTTCTGATTATAGGGCACATTGATCAAATATTCAGTGTCACTTAAAGGCAAATGTGCAGTTGAAGTAATCATCTCTTATATGCGACATAGATTATAGTTAGAATTTGTTTAGTGGTATTTTACTGTCCAGTGACTATTGCTCTATTTCCAAATCAACATTATCTCGGCAAGAAAGATATTAACTATAATGAGTTGTCAATTTTGAATCCACTCTATAAAACTAATTACAAGTACCGGTCATAAGTGACAAGAGATTATATTTTCAAATCCCTTATGCATTTGCGAATCCACTCTCTATTATTATTAAAGTGTTTGGATTGTTTTACACTTGCATTAAACATGTAGGAGGTTGGTATTTTCAGATAGTTATACATGTCCATTCGTGCATATAAGCTTGGTTAAGGATCACAGAAAGTAGAGAAGAAATGCACAAGTGATTAATGTGGGCTAGTGTGATTTTATATTTGATTGCATTATATGACTATATTTTTTTCTTGATTATATTAGAAATATGTTTTGATGAGAGTGGTGTGATTGAATTATAACATAACAGGCTTGGATTCATATCTTACGAAGGTGAGTCTGCCCAGGAATTCGAAATGTGATCAAAGTCTTCTGCACTTCCCATTTTCGCAATGTCAGCACTACTTTGAAATTGACAGGCAATAAATAAAAATTGAGCAAAGCAAATGTATGCAAAGTATTAAGATTAGAACGATGAGGCTTGATGCACTATGATCAAAAGACTCACTTCTAGATGAATGGAAAGCTCAAGCTTCACTACTGTGGCATCTCAAGCTTTGCCGAGTACATAGTAATCCACTTTGGATGTCATGTTAAAGTGAACTCGGCCAAACAGCTATACAAAATATGTCAGCTAAGCATTGAGGTAGCCAAAGTTTTGACCCACTCAAACCACAACACGACTAATCCATATTTTTAAGATAATCAAAAGGATCATACATGGAAGAAACGATTACTCTTTCGAATGTGTAAGAGACTCAAGAATAACCACCATAGCCTTTGAGTTCTTTTGTGATGGATGGGGCCCAAAAATTACATTAGGAGTACCAAAGTGAAACCAAATATATTTTCATTCTATTCTCTTCTTCTTGGTGGATGATCACTGAAATATCTCTATTTAAAGGATGGAAACCTAAATCAAATTTTCCATCATTGGTAGATGTGTACCTGAATAAGGAGATCAAGTTAAATTGGTTGATCACACATAATCTATTAGCGGATAAAATTAATGAAGCTTTTGCTCTCATGAGAAAATGTTGTTCATGTTGTAGATGCTACGAGAAGACATGATCAAAATAAAAGTAATAATCCTAGTACGTATATATTACTTTTTTTTCTCACTCCTTGAAAGCTTGTGAAGGAGGCTGACCAGATCGACAATGGATTTCTATGTGGGGTCGTCAAGGTTGTTAATTTGTTACTTTATTTTGTTAAATATAGATGTCGGGTATCCTCTTGTATTGTCAATGACAGATTGAACAAAATAAATATTATAGTATTAAGTGTGGTTGGTGATACCAAAGAGAGTAAAAGTGTGACACATGTTTATGTTGACATAAAAACTTATATCCATTGGTCTTTTGGTGTTAACACTGAAGAAATAGAAGATTTCTTCATGGAGGAAGGTAGGTAATTATGATTTTGTCTTGCTGCCAAATATTAGTTGGGAATTTAAAGATTTGGTAAATTTGTGAGATAGTGTCTGAAGTATAATTATTTTCCAATTTGAATGTAATCTATAAAACATGATATAAATATATACATATACATGTTTAAAAAAAACATAACATGGTCAATGAGATTTCTTTACTCTGTGTGATAGCACTATTCATCTCTCTTGCCTAATTTTGCTGTACATTCTAGCAGGAGGCCCAAGCTGCTAGTTGTAGGACAATAGTTGATGCAAACAAGTACTTGCTATAGAAGAAGAAGTTGCATTTTTTTTCAAGGATGAGAAGATGATCACTTCTGAGCAGTGCTTCATTGGATATCTTAATGGTTTGAATATGATGGACTCTTATGGAGCTCAACTACATTTCTAAATATGTAAGTATGATAAATCTTGGCACCACTATTGCATCGATCTCGGCTCTGACAAGAGGAGAGAGAATTGAATTTGGTGGGGGACCCACCTTGATTCTCATATTCGTGAATGGTATCTATATTGACTAAAGAGTCTAGGTAGTTTTGATATACCACTTTATCTCTACTCAATGGAGTGTCTAATCTAAAAAGCATCCTAGGTGGGTGAACAACTCAACCTCATTCATGTCACATGGTGCATATTTTTTTTTTTTATTTTGCTCGAAGTAGCATCTCAAATTAATGAAATATCATTCTTGTTATTTCATGTTCTTGTCAAATTGAAGGCTTAGTGGAACGACTAGATTAAAAATGATGGGATTTCATTAAAAATTGAAAATGCCAAGAGTTTATGTGAATGTTATGTTGGATAAATTATTAGTGTTTTTGTTTTTTATGTGGGTATTGTTCATTGGGTATGTGTTGTGTCAAGCTAAGGTTTATGCATGTTGTTTCATTTGTCAAAGTCATATGTATTGGAGCCTACCTTTCACCTCCAATTCAGTAAGATTTTGCTGTAATTAATATATTTGGCTTCAATTTCTGTGTATTATACTAGTGATACCTTAGAAATCATAATATGTTCTATTTATAGTGGCTATTAATATTAAGAATGCAATTTTATGGTGATGATAGTTTAATATAGACCTCCTAATATACCGATTAGGAAGTGTGAGACTGCTTGGATATAAGAAGAAAAAAGAACTAGGGCTAAACCTAATAGGAATTAAGTAGAAGTGTGAGTTCATGGAAAATTAAATCATTGCATAAATATGATATTTAAATCAACATCTTTCACACACACACACACACACACACATATGTGTGTGTGTGTGTGTGTGTGTGCACATGTTTGTGTGAATTTATGTGTGCATGTGTGTTCACGCATGTGTATGTTCACCCCCGTGCGTGCACGTGGGTGTGTGTGGATGAATGTGTGTGTGTATATATTATTATTAAAATTTTTGGATTGCTTTACTCTTGCATTAAACATGTGGCAAGTTGATATTTTCATATAATTATACATGTCCATATATGCATATAAGCTTGGTTAAGGATCAGAGAAAGTAGAGAACAAATGCACAAGGGATTGATGTGGGCTGGTGTGATTTTATATTATTGTATTGTATGATTGTAGTTTTTTAATGTTTAATATTGTGCATGTTGTTGATCTCTCCATTCAATTTTTTTCTTTTTTTCATCTTTTGGATTATTTAGCTAGTGAAAATTCAAAAGTTTGGAAGAACTCATTTTACTTGAATTTGATTGCTCATACTTCATTCACCATTACTATTGCAATATGTAGGCTTGTTTTTTTATTCCCTCATTCCTCATATTACTTTAATGTGTTTCTTGTTCCTTTGAATGTAAAATACACACTTGAATTAATCTATCAGTTGTTTTTTTTTATTTTTTTGTGGCTCATTTGTTTATGTTCAGCCTTTATTTATAGGTGACTAGTTGGTAATATCTCATTATCAAATTATTGAACTAGGTGTGTATGTTCTAATTCTAATTTGTGTAAATATTAATGTGTATGTTTGTTTGTAATCTAAGTAAACAAGTAAAAATCATATCTAGTGAGCAAGGCTCCTACTTTGATTGAAATTTGGGTAATATTCATATCTCAACAATCTTATTCTTAAAAATTATATAATTTATATATGTTAAGTCTCGAACCTATGGCATATCATCCTTTGATGTACATCACGAACCTAATATGTTTGTTTGTAATCTAATTATAAAACATAAATTAAATAGTTTTGAAAGTTCTTTGTTCAACAAGAACTTAATTGGAGTAGTAATATGTTTGGTTTTCATTTCATTTTCATATTGTAGAATTTCTCTTTTTGTAATTTCATAGTTATAAAGTGCTGCATAATCATCTGGCTGAAAATGATTTACTATTGGCATTCATATATAATGTACCAGCGACATAAGTGTGCATTGCTATTTCTTTTGAAATGCATTTGTTTTTATAATTATATGGTTCGAGGTCATTAATGATGAGGTATTCATGGTAGAATGCATTTTTTCTCATAGAAAAAATAAATAATAGTTATAAATAATATTAGCTTCATTTGAAGGAAGTGCTAGAAATTAAAGAAGAGAATTATAAGATGAAAGAAATTAAGAATGTAATGAAATAGTAGATATCTTATATGAAGTCGTAGTTAGTTGACTTGACGTGAGATATAACATACCGAGTTCCATCAGAGAAACCTTATAGGAAAGGCTAGCATAAATGTACCCGCTAGCATAAATGTACCCGCTAATAATGAGGATGATGAGTTAGGTTTAAATAAATTTATACCTATGTTATGTTTTTATTTTAACTATATTACTATTGTATCAGAATAATTTCAGAACTACTTTAGCTCTTTTTTAATTATAAAAAATGGTTTATAGTATATGTTTTTATTCAATTTAATATAAAAATTTAAAAATATGTAATCAAATATTTTGTAAAAAAATAAAATTGTAAAAATAGTTTTGGAATGAAATGGCTAGATATTTTTCTTTCTAATTTAGCTAGGGATTTTCGATATATATTTAGTCAAAAAAATTAATTACTAATCTTAATTACAATCAAAATTAGCAAGGTAAAAAATATAATTAGCTATGGAATGTTCGTCATTCAAAAGATTGCCAAGGAATTTTTTTTCTCTTTAATATTTTGTGATGAGCATTTTAGTATGGAATAATTTTTATTGTAAATCCATAGCTATTCTATTTTAATGATGAAATAAGCACAAATAGTTGGGGATATTTCCCTACCTATTTTGGTTTTTTTTGTAATGGATAGATAGATAGACAATTAAATAGATATAAAGATTTATATATATTTATATAAATAAATAGATAGATTGATAGATTGATTCATTGATTGATTAATAGATAAATAGATAGATAAAGAGATTAATTGATTGTTAAATAGAATGATAGACAAATTGATAGACAGATTGATAGAAAAATTAATAGATGATTTGATAGAGAGTCTGATAGACAAATATATAGATAGATATACAAAAAGATAGATAGATATATAGACAGATAGATTGACAGATAGAACGACAGAGAGATCGATAGAATTTTAAATAGAGAGATAGATAAATAGGTAGATAGATATATAGATAGATAAATAAATAGAAAAACTATTAGATAGATAGAGTTATAGATAGATAGATATATATATATATATATAAGATAGGCAGAAAAATAGATATATAGATAGATAGATAGATAAATATATAGGAAGATAAAGAAATAGATAGAAATATAGATAGACAGACATATAGACAAATAGATAGATAGATTGATTGATTGATTGAAGGATAAAAAATAGATAGAAAGCTAGTTAGATAGATAGATATATAAAATGGTTAATAGACTGAATGATTGACAGATTAATAGAAAAATAGATAAACAGAAAGATATACAAATAGATAGATAGATATATAAATATATAGATAGACAGATAGAAAGATGGAGAGATCGATAGAATTTTAGATAGATAGATAGCTAGATTGATATATAGATAGGTAGCCAAATAGAAAGACTAATAGATAGATATTGTGATAGTTAGACATATATATATATATAGACATAAAGATAGATATATAATAGATAGATAGATAAATATATAGAGAGATATATAGATAGATAAAAAAATCAATAGACAGATAGACAGACAGATAGACAGATTGATAGATTGATTGATTGATTGATAGAAAATAGATAGACAACTCGATAGATAGAAAGATATATAGATATATAGATATATAGATATATAGATATATAGATAAATAGATAGAAATAGAGATAGACATATAGATAGATAAATCAATCGATCGATAGAAAGATAGATAGATAAATAGATAGATAGATAGATGCACAGACATACATATAGATAGATAGATAAATCGATAGATATATTGACAGATAGATAGATAGACATAAAGATAGACAGAAAGATAGACCTGCAGAATATAGAGAAACAAAAGAAAGATAGACTTATAGATAAACATATAGATAGATAGATAGATACAAATAAATATATAGATAGATAAATAGATAAATAGCCATATAGATAAAAAGATAGATTGACAAAAAGTCAGACAGACACATAGATAGATAGATAGTTAGTTAGTTAGATAGACAAATAGATTGTATAGATAGATAGATTGTTAGTTAGTTAGTTAGAAAGATAGATTCTAAAGATAGATAGACAAATAGATTGTATAGAAAGATAGACAAATAGATCGACAGATATAAAGTTAGAAAAATAAACAGATAAAAATATAGATAGATATGTAGATATATAGATAGATAGACATATAGATAGACAGATAGCCAGTTAGGTAGGGAGATAGTCAGGTAGACATGCATACATATAGATAGACAGACATACAAACAAACAAATAAAAAAATAGATAGATAAATATATAGGTAGACAGGTAGTTAGATAGATATCTATACAGTTTGCTATAAAGATTGATAAAGATATTCATAAATAGATCGATAGACAAATTGATAGATAGAATGAAAGATATATTGATAAATAAAAAAATAACATATAGATTGAAAAAAAAGATAGATAGAGAGATATACAGATAGATAAATAAATAGATAGTTGATAGATAGATAGATATATAGATAGACAGATAGATAGATAGATATATAGTTAGAAAGTGGATAAATAGATAGATTGATTGATTGATTGAAAAACAAATAGATAGATAGACAAAAAGATAGACATAAAGATAGGCAAGTAGATAAATAGATAGAAATATAGACAAATAAAAGAGAAATAAGCACACATATATATCGACAGATAGATAGAAAAATAGATATACAAATTGTTAGAAAGATTGATAAATATATATATATATACTAAATTATAGATAGATAGATTGATAGCTAGATAGATGGGTAACAAAGACATATAGAATGATCGATATAGAGATAGATAGATAGATAGATAGATTGATTGATTGATAGAGAAATAGATATATAAATAGATAGATAGGTAGATAGGTGGATAGATAGATAGACAGATAGATAGAAACATAGATAGACACATAGATAGATAGATAAACAAATAGATGGACTGATAGATAGATAGATAGATAGAATGATTGACAGATATGTAGGTAGATAGATAGATAGATAGATATAAAGATGATAGATAGATATAAATATTGATAGATAGATTGATAGATAGATTAATTAATAGATTGATAGACAGATTGATTGAAACATTGATAGATAGATTGATAGACAAAGAGATAGATTGATTGATATATACACAGATATAAAGAACTATAGATTAATATATAGATAGAAAGATAGATATATATTAAGATAGATATATAGCAAGATTATTAGACAGATAGATAGATAAATAGATAGATATATAAATTAAGATAGAGAAATAGAAAATTAAAGAGAATGAAAGAGAATAAGATAGAGAGACATATAGATACACAAATAAATATTTAAAAAGATAGAAAAATACATATACATATAAATAGATAGGATATATATTTATATATATAGATAGATAGATAGTTAGTTAGATATATAGGCAGATAAAGAGATAGAAAGAAATATAGATAGATAGTCAGATTTATCGATAGATATATTGATAGATAGATAGAAATATTGATAGACAAATAGATAGGCAATTTTGATTGATAAATAGATAGACTGACATAAAGATAGGTAAAATAATAAATAGACTGATTAAAAGATATATTAAGAGATAGATTGATAGATATATTAATAGATAGATTAATATGTAGTTTGATAGACAGATTAATAGATAGATTAATAGATATATTGATAGGCATTTTTATAGATAAATAGATAGACAGATTGATAGACAAAAAGATAGATAGATAGATAGATAAATTAATATATAGATAGATAGATAGAATAATACATAGATTATTAGAAAGATTGATAGATAGATTATTAGACAAATAGATATATAGATAGATAGATAGACATTAAGATATATAAATAAAAAATAGATAGATAGATAGACAAATTGATAGATAGATAGATAGACAAATAGATTGATAAATATTTAGACATATAATTAAGCAAATAAATAGATAGAAAGATAGAAAGACAGATATACATATAGATAGATAGGATAGATAGATATGTTGATAGATAGAAA
Source organism: Sapria himalayana (assembly GCA_029783825.1). Lineage (NCBI taxonomy): Eukaryota > Viridiplantae > Streptophyta > Magnoliopsida > Malpighiales > Rafflesiaceae > Sapria > Sapria himalayana. The sequence continues at coordinate 44,531 of JAREIK010002385.1, read as the reverse complement.
GATAGGCAGATAGATAGCCAGAAATATATATAAATATATGCAGATAGATCAATAGATATATAGAGATATATACAAAGATTGAAAGACAAATAGATAGACAGATTGAAAGATAGATAGACATATAGATTGGAAGATTGATAAATAAATTTATTGAAAGATTAATATGTAGATTGATATATCGATTAAAAGACTAATCGATAGAAAGATTAATAGATAAATTGAATGAAAGATAGATAGATTGTTTGTTAGATAGATTGATAGTTCAATTGATAGATAGATTATTAGATAGATTAATAGACATCTATAGACAGATAGATTGAGAGATAGAAAGACAGATAGACAAATAAATAGTTAAATAAATAGATAGATATATCAATAAAAAGATTAATAAATAGAAATAATGATAGACAGATTGATATATAGATTGATAGATATATTAATAGATAGATTAATAGACAAATTGATAGACAGATTAATAAATAGATTGATAACCAGATTGATAGACAAATTGAAAGATAGATGGATAGGCAGATTGATTGATTGATTGAAAGATAGACAAATAGATTAATAGATAGATAGATAGAGAGATAAAAGTTAGTTTATTTTTATATATAGATAGGCTAATAGATAGACTATTAAATAGATAGATAGTTAGATAGGCAGAAAGAAAGATAGATATATAATCATATAGTTAGATAGATAGATAGATAAACATAATTATAGATAGAATGTTATATAGATAGATAAGAAATAGACAAATAGATAGGTACATAAATAGATAGTTAGATAGAAAGATAGATACATTGATTGATTGATTGATATATAGATAGATAGATAGATGGATAGAAAGATAGATAGATATATAAATAGATAGACAAATATCTTGTTAGACACATAGATAGACAAATTATTAAATAGATTGATAGACAAAACATATATAGATTGATAGACATATTGATAGACACGTATATAAACAGATAGTTAGACAAATTGATAGATATATTGATAGATTGATTGATAGATAGAGAGACAGAGAGATAAAGAGATAGACACACAGATACAAAGATAGAAAGATAGATAGATAAATCTATACACAGATAGATAAATCTATACACAGATAAATAGAGAGATTGAGAGACATAATTATAAATATATTTATAGATAGACTGGTAGTCATATTGATAGATTGATAGATTGATAAACATATAGATACATATATAAATAATCAAATAAATAGATAGATAGACATATAGATAAAAAGATTGATTTATAGATAGATAGATAGATATATGGATAGATAAAGACATAGATAGAAATATAGATACACACACACACACACACACACATATAGCTATACTAATAATAGACACATATATAGATAGATAGAGAGTTAGTTAGTTATTTAGTTAGATAAATAGATTGAAAATTAGATAAATATATAGATAGATAAAAAATTAGATAGACAGATAGATACATATTAATTTAGATAGATAGAAAGATTGATCGACAGATTAATAGTCAGGTTGATAGACTTATTAATAGATAGATTGAGAGAAATATTGATAGATAGATTTAAATAAAGATTGATAGAAAGATAAATAGACAGATTGAAAGATATATTGATAGATTGATTGATATATAGATTGGTAGACATATTAATAAATAGTTAATAGACACATATAGATAGATTAATAAAAAGATAGATAGATGGATAAATAGAAAGATATATAGATAGATAGATAAATAGATTGAGTGATTGAAAGAAAAACAAATAGATAGATAAATAGATAAATAGATAAAAGATAGTTTATTTTATATATAGACAGACAGATAGATAGACAAATAAATAGATAGATAGTTAGATATTTTGATAGGCATAAAGAAAGAAAGATAGATAGGTAGATAGTTAAATAGATATATAGTCATAAATATATATAGAAAGTTATATAGATAGATATGAAAATAAATATATAGATAGATAGAAGGTTATATAAATAAATATGCAGATAGATGGATAGTTAGATAGAAAGGAAGAAAAAAAGATAGATATACATTTAGATGGATCGATAGATGGCTATATAAATAGATAGACAATTATCTAGGCATAAACATAGATAATCAAAAGATATACAAATAGACTGACATAGTGACTATTAGATAGATAATTTCATAGACAAATAGTTAAATAGATTGATAGACAAAACATAGATAGATTGATATACATATTGAGATAGATATGTAGATAGATAGTTAGACAAATTGATAAATATATTGATAGACAGATTGATAGATAGAGTGATTGATAGACATAATTATAACGAGATTAATAGACAGACTAATAGTCATATTGATGGATACATTGATAGACAAAATGATAAATAGATTGATAGATAGATTAATAGATAGATTGATAAACATATAGATAGATATATAGATAGACACAGATAGAAAGATAGATATATAGAGAGATAGATAGACTGACATAGAAAAATAGACACATAAAGAGATAGATAGATAGTCAGATAGATTGATAGATAGATAGATAAAAGATATATAAATATTTAGATTGACAAATAGATTGATAGATATATTGAAAGATAGATTGATAGAAAGATTAAAAGACATATAGGTAGATAGATATATAGACATATTGATAGAAAGATTTATAGCTAGATTGATAGATAGATTGAAAGAAAGATTAAAAGACAAATAGATAGATAGATTTATAGATAGATATATAGGTAGATAGACAAAAAGATAGGTAGTTAGATATATAGATAAATAAACATATACATTGACAAATATATAATTAGTAAGATAGATAGAAAGACAGATAAATATATAGCTATAGATAGATACATAGATGCATAGATAAATAGATTGAGAGACATACAGACATATAGATGGATATATAGGTAGGTAGGTAGGTAGGTAGATAGATAGATAGATAGATAGATAGATAGATTGATATATAGATAGATAAACAAATAGATAGATAGATAAATCATTTGTTAGATAGAGAGATAAAAAGAGATAGGTAAATGGATAGATAGATATCAAAATGACAAATTGGGATATCCATAAATATATAAACAACCAAACATTATGATTTACGATATATAGTATGATAGAAAAATTATTAGGCATATTTATTGACAGATAGATAAAGTGTTTGATAGAGAAATATATAGACAGATATATAAAAAATATATAAACATATAGATAAACATATCAATAGATAGATATTTAGATATTTAGATAGTTATATAGATATAAGATACATAGATTGATAGATAGTATTATATATAAATTGATAGATAGATAGATAAATAGATAGATAGGCAAATAGATAGAAAGATAGTTATATAGATAAACATATAAATAGATAGAAAGATAGATATATATATATATATATATATAAATTTATAGACCTTTAGATAGATTGATAAAGGCATATAGATAGACAAATTGATAGATATATAAATAAAGAGATAGATAGATAGATAGATAGATATACAAATAGATATACAGATAGATAGAAATATAGAGAGAAAAATAGATAGAAATATTGATAGATATACAAATAGATATGTAGATAAATAAATACTTAGATAGATAGATAGATATAGAAATATAAACATATAGATAGATAGATTTAAAGATAGTTTTTGATAAACATTGAAATAGATAGATAGATAGACCCATACTATAAAAATAGATAAACATAGATATAGACAGATACATAGACAAATAGATAGATAGATAGATAGTTATAAAGATAGATCGACAAACATAATGAAAATAGATGATAGACAGAAAGATAGACTAATAGATAGATAGATAGAAAGAAATAAAGATAGATAAATGATAGATAGAATTAGAGAATGATAGACAGTTATATAAATAGATAGATTGGTATATTACTAGATAAGAGATATAGACAGACATATATATATATATAATATATATTATATATATAGATATATATCTATATAATATATATATTATAGATATTTCTATAGATAAATAGATAGAAATATAGATAGATAGATAGACACAGATAGATAGATTAATAAATAAATAGATAGATAGATTAATAGACAGTGAGATATATAGATAGATAGATAGGCAGATAGATAGACAAATATATCATAGATAGATAGATATAAATATTGATAGACATATTGATAGATTAATTAATAGATAGATTAAAAGACGGATTGATTGACAAATTAATAGATATATTTAAAGATAGATGATTGATAGATTAATAGATAAAAAGATAGATAGATTGATAGATAAAAAGATAGATAGATTGATTGATATATTGATAGATAAAAAGATAGATAGATAGATAGATAGATAAAAAGATAGATAGATTGATAGATAAAAAGATAGATAGATAGATTGATAGATAGACATATACATAGCCAGATTGATAGATAGATTAATAAACATATTATTAGAGAATAGATAGAAAGATTATTAGATAATTAAATAGAAAGTTAGATAGACAAATAGATAAATAGAAAGAAAGATAGACAGATAGATATATAGTTAGACAAATAGATATATAGAAAGATAGATAGGTAGGTAGATAGGTAGGTAGATAGAAAGACTAAAAGATATATAAATAGATATATATAGACAGATAAATAGATAGGTAGATAGATAGATATTTAGACAGATAAATATACAAATAGATAGATTTATTGATAGAAAGATAGATATATAAACAAATAGATAAACAAATAGATAGGCATATAGATATACATTAATAAATATATTGATTGAAAGATAAATATGTATATTGATAAAAAGCTTAATAGTTAGATGATAGAGAGTTAGAGAGACCATAGATAGACAGATAGATAAATAGATAAATAGATATATAGATAATATATAATAGATATATATAT
>JAREIK010002385.1:7500-35643 GCA_029783825.1 Sapria himalayana | reverse complement strand
TATTTATCAATCTAATCTATTTATTTATCTTTCTTGTTATCTATCTTCTTATCTATTTATTTATTTATCTTCCTATATATCTATAAACCAATCTACATTTCTACCTACCTAACTATTTATCTATTTATTTATCTATCTATCTATGTATATGTTTATCAATATAGTTCTATAACTTTTTACCTATTTATCTGTCTATCTGTCTATCTATCTATATATCAAACTTTATATCTATCTGTTTGACTATCAATCTATTTATCTAATATTCTATCTATCAATATGTCATATATCTATCTATCTATCAATGTATAAATATGTCTATCAATCTTTCTATTAATCTCTCTATTAATTTCTCTATCAATCTTTCTATCAATTTGTCTATTAATCTATCAATATATCTATATATCCAACTATTAATATGTCGATAAATTTTCTATCAATCTGGCTATCTATATTTATATCTATCTATTTATATAGATGTCTATGAATTTGTCTATCTATCTATCTATCTATCTATGTGTCTGTCTGTCATTTTATCTATTTTCTGTCTATCTATCTATCTTTCTATCTATCTATCTATCTGTCTGTCTGTCTATATATATATATATATATATATCAATATATCTATCTATCTGTTTATCTTTGTATCTATTTATCTATCTATATGTCTTTTTATCAATCTTTTTGTTGATCTATTTATTTATCTGTATGTCTATCATCTATCTATCTTAATGTCGCTCTATCTATTTATCTATTGTTATATCTATCTATTAATTTTCGATCTATCTATCTAATAATATGTCTATATTTTTGTCAATCTAATTTATTATTTATCAATTTAATTATTTTCCGTTTATGTGCTTATCTATTTGTTTATCCATCTCTCTATCAATATGTTTATCTTTTTATCTATCAATTTGTCTATCAAACTATCTATCTATCTATCTAACAATATGTGTATCTATCAGTGTATGTATTTGTGTATCTATTAGTCTATCTATCATTCAATCTATATATGTGTCTATCTATCTGTCTATCTATCTTTATATATATATATCTATATATCTATCTATTTATCTGTCTCTATCTATCTATATATCTATCTATCTATCTATCTATTTATCTAACTTTATGTCTATCAATCTATATATTAATCTATCTATCAATTATTTATCAATATATTTATCAATATGTCTATCAATCTCCAAAATAATTTGTCTACAATTCTATTTATCAATATGTCTATCTATTTATCTATATATCTATATATCTATAAATATATCTATCTAGCTATCTATTGATATATCTATCTATTTATATATCTGTCTATCTATCTAACTATCTATCTATCTTTCTTTCTTTCTATATATTTATCTTTCTGTCTATCTTTTTATCTATCTATCTTTCTATATATCTATTAACCTATCTATCTTAATGTCAATCTATTTGTCTATCTATCTATATATGTATTTTCTATTAATATGTCTATCCTTCTATCAATCTACCTATCAATCTATTTATATAATGATCTATCTAATTATCTATTTGACTAATTATCTATCTATATATTTGTCTATCTATCTATCTATGTGTCTATCCATCTATCTAATAATCTATCTATATATCTGTATAACTATATGTCTATCTATTAACTATCTATCTTTCTTACAAAAAATCTATCTATCTATCCATTTGTTTATCTATCTCTCTATTAATCTTTCTATATATCTATATATCAATCTATCTATTAAACTGCCCATCAATTTATCTATCAATTTATCTATCAATTTATCTATCAATCTATCTATAAATCTATCTATTAATATGTCTAATAATCAGATTATAAATCTATCAATCAATCAATCTATCTATCTATCTATCTATCAATCTATCTAGCTTTTTTGTGTTTTTGCCTGTCTTTATATCTCTACATCATTCAGTCTTTCATTCTGTTTTGTATCTATCTATCTATTTGTCTATCTATCTATCTATCTATTTGTTTATCTATTTTTTTATTTATATGTCTATCTATTGTACTATCTAACTATCTATCTATCTATATATCTATCTATATATCTATCTATTTATCTATATATATGTCTATCAATCATCTATCTATCTATCTATCTATTTTAATGTTTACTTATATATTTATATCTCTAACTAATAATCATTCTATATATCTCACTAATAATCTATCGATCTATCTGTCTATATATATGTCTATCAAAAATTTTATCTATATATATGTCCATCTATCTGTCTATTAAACTATCTATCATTATGTCTATCAATCTATCTATATAAACTAACTATTAATCTTTCTTTCAATATGTCTATCAATCTATCTATCAATATATCTATTTATCTATATGTCTATCTATTGATTTTAATGTCTATCTATTTATCTATCTCTCAATCTAATTATATTTCTATCTATTTGTTAAAAAATCTATCTATCTTTATTGCTCAATATATTTTTATCTATCTATTTATCTATATCACTATCTATCTGTTTATCAATCTCTCTATAAAACTGTATATGAATCTTTTTATCAATCTTTATATCTATCAGACAATCTATATGTCTATCTATCTATTTTTATAACTATCTATCTTTCTACATATCTATCTAAATATCTATCTATCTCTTTATCAGTCTGTCTATCAATCTATATATCTATCTAACTAATTTTCTATCAATCAATCTATTAATCTATCTATCTATCTCTCTATCCATCCATCTATCAATCTACATATCAATCTATCTATCATTTTGTCTATAAATCAGTCTATCGATATTCATATTAAAATGTCTATCAATCTTCATATCAAAATGTCTATCAATCTATCTATAAATAAGTCTATCTAATAGTCTATGTCTATCTATTTATCAATCAATCTATCTATCTATTAGTCTATCTATTTGTTTTTCAATTTATCAATCTATCTATCAATTTGTATATATGTATATATATATATATATCATTTTATTTATCTATCAATCTATATGCCTACCTATATGTCTATCTATCTGTCAATCTATCAGTCTAATAATTTATTGATCTATATATCTATCTATATACCTATTAATCTATTTATCTAACTAACTAACTAACTAACTATCTGTCTGTTTATATATATATATATATATATATCTATATATATCTATCTATTTATATCTGTGTATTTTTATATATCTATCTGTCAATCAATCTCTTCATCTATCTCTCTATCTATCTATCTATTTGTGTATCAACATATCAATTTATTTGTCTATCTATCTATCTATCTATTTATCTATTAATATATATATCTATTTATCTAACTATTTATCTATATAAGTATCTATCTAATTGTCTAACTATCTCTCTATCTATCTTTCTATTTACCTATCTATCTATTTGTCGATTTATATATCATATATATGTCTATCTATCTGTCTATTATCTTTATATCATTCAATCAATCTATCTATATGTCTTTCTATCACGTAGATTTATCTGCCTATATATATGTCTATCTTTCTATCTATCAATAGGTGTATCAAATAGTTATTCAATTTATCTATCTATCTATATGTTTATTTATCTAAATATCTAACTGTAAAAGTATCAATCTAATAATCTATTTATTTATCTGTCTTTCTTTATGTCTATCTAATTATTTATCTATCTATATGTCTATCTAATGGTCTATATATTTGTCTATTTATCTGTCTATCTATCTATCTTTCTATTTGTCTAATAATCTATCTAACTATATTGATATCTATATGTCTATTTATCATTCTATCTATTTGTGTATCTACCAATCTTTCGATCTATTTGTTTATCTATTTGTCTATCTTTCTGTTTATCTAACTAACTATCTATCTGTCTGTGTATCAATTTGTCCATCTAACTGTCTATATATTTGTTTATTTATTTACTATCTATGTAACTAATAATATATATATCTATTTGTCTATCAATCTTTCTATTAATCTGAATATCAATCTATCTATCAATTTTTCTATCAATTTCTCTAACAATGTGTCTATCAATCTATCTATCAATCTATCAAATAATTTGTCTATCAATCTATCCATCTCTATGTTTATAAATATGGTGATCAATTTATCTATCAATCTAGCTATATATCTATATATCTATGTGCTTCTCTATCATTGTGTCTATCTATCTATCTTTGTTCTATTGATTTGTATATTTATCTATCTTTATATCTTTCTATCTATCTGTCTATCTATCTGTCTATATATCTATTTGTTTATCTATCTATCTATTTTTCTTTCTAGCTATCTGTCTATCTATCTTTACATCTATCTATCTATCTATCTATCTATGTATCTATCTATCTATTTGTCTATATATCTATCTAACTATATGGCTGCCATTATATCTATCTATCCTAATATCTATCAATCTATCTTTCTATCTATCTATATAATAATTTTTCTATCTATTAGTTTAATAATTGATTTATCAATCTGCCTATTTATCTATCTATCAATTTTTCTCTCTATATGTGTATCTATCCATCTATAAATATATATATCTATCTTTTTATCTATCTATATATCAATCTCTTTATCAATCTATCTTTTAATTTGTCTATTAATTTGTCTATAAATATATCTCTAAATCAATCTATCAATCTGTCTATCAATCTGTCTATCAATATGCCTATAAATATATCTTTCAATATGTCAATAAATCTGTCTATCAAAGTATCTATATATCTATCTATCTATCTTTTTATCTATCTATCTATCAATGTACCTATCTTTGTATTATTTGTCTATCTATGTATCTATCTATCTATATATCTGCTTATTTATCTAACTAAATATCTTTTAATGTGTATATTAAGTAGTCTATATATATATATATATATATATATATATATATATATATATATATATCTATTTATCTATTTATCTATCTGTCTATCTATGTGTCTCTCTAACTCTCTATCAATCTAACTATTAAGCTTTTTATCAATATACATATTTATCTTTCAATCAATATATTTATTAATGTATATCTATATGCCTATCTATTTGTCTATCTATTTGTTTATATATCTATCTTTCTATCAATAAATCTATCTATTTGTATATTTATCTGTCTAACTATCTATCTATCTACCTATCTATTTATCTGTCTATATATATCTATTTATATATCTTTTAGTCTTTCTATCTACCTACCTATCTACCTACCTATCTATCTTTCTATATATCTATTTGTCTAACTATATATCTATCTGTCTATCTATCTTTCTATTTATCTATTTGTCTATCTAACTTTCTATTTAATTATCTAATAATCTTTCTATCTATTCTCTAATAATATGTTTATTAATCTATCTATCAATCTGGCTATGTATATGTCTATCTATCTATCAATCTATCTATCTTTTTATCTATCAATCTATCTATCTTTTTATCTATCTATCTATCTATCTTTTTATCTATCAATATATCAATCAATCAATCTATCTTTTTATCTATCAATCTATCTATCTTTTTATCTATTAATCTATCAATCATCTATCTTTAAATATATCTATTAATTTGTCAATCAATCCGTCTTTTAATCTATCTATTAATTAATCTATCAATATGTCTATCAATATTTATATCTATCTATCTATGATATATTTGTCTATCTATCTGCCTATCTATCTATCTATATATCTCACTGTCTATTAATCTATCTATCTATTTATTTATTAATCTATCTATCTATGTGTCTATCTATCTATCTATATTTCTATCTATTTATCTATATAAATATCTATATATATATATATATATATATATATATATATGTCTGTCTATATCTCTATCTAGTAATATACCAATCTATCTATTTATATAACTGTCTATCATTCTCTAATTCTATCTATCATTTTATCTATCTTTATTTCTTTCTATCTATCTATCTATTAGTCTATCTTTCTGTCTATCTATCTATTTTTCATTATGTTTGTCGATCTATCTTTATAACTATCTATCTATCTATTTGTCTATGTATCTGTCTATATCTATGTTTATCTATTTTTATAGTATGGGTCTATCTATCTATCTATTTCAATGTTTATCAAAACTATCTTTAAATCTATCTATCTATATGTTTATATATTTCTTTATCTATCTATCTATCTAAGTATCTATTTATCTACATATCTATTTGTATATCTATCAATATTTCTATCTATTTTTCTCTCTATATTTCTATCTATCTGTATATCTATTTGTATATCTATCTATCTATCTATCTCTTTATTTATATATCTATCAATTTGTCTATCTATATGCCTTTATCAATCTATCTAAAGGTCTATAAATTATATATATATATATATATATATATATATATATATATCTATCTTTCTATCTATTTATATGTTTATCTATATAACTATCTTTCTATCTATTTGCCTATCTATCTATTTATCTATCTATCTATCAATTTATATATAATACTATCTATCAATCTATGTATCTATATATCTATATAACTATCTAAATATCTAAATATCTATCTATTGATATGTTTATCTATATGTTTATATATTTTTTATATATCTGTCTATATATTTCTCTATCAAACACTTTATCTATCTGTCAATAAATATGCCTAATAATTTGTCTATCATACTATATATCGTAAATCATAATGTTTGGTTGTTTATATATTTATGGATATCCCAATTTGTCATTTGGATATCTATCTATCCATTTACCTATCTCTTTTTATCTCTCTATCTAACAAATGATTTATCTATCTATCTATTTGTTTATCTATCTATATATCAATCTTTCTATCTATCTATCTACCTACCTACCTACCTACCTATATATCCATCTATATGTCTGTATGTCTCTCAATCTATTTATCTATGCATCTATGTATCTATCTATAGCTATATATTTATCTGTCTTTCTATCTATCTTACTAATTATATATTTGTCAATGTATATGTTTATTTATCTATATATCTAACTACCTATCTTTTTGTCTATCTACCTATATATCTATCTATAAATCTATCTATCTATTTGTCTTTTAATCTTTCTTTCAATCTATCTATCAATCTAGCTATAAATCTTTCTATCAATATGTCTATATATCTATCTACCTATATGTCTTTTAATCTTTCTATCAATCTATCTTTCAATATATCTATCAATCTATTTGTCAATCTAAATATTTATATATCTTTTATCTATCTATCTATCAATCTATCTGACTATCTATCTATCTCTTTATGTGTCTATTTTTCTATGTCAGTCTATCTATCTCTCTATATATCTATCTTTCTATCTGTGTCTATCTATATATCTATCTATATGTTTATCAATCTATCTATTAATCTATCTATCAATTTATTTATCATTTTGTCTATCAATGTATCCATCAATATGACTATTAGTCTGTCTATTAATCTCGTTATAATTATGTCTATCAATCACTCTATCTATCAATCTGTCTATCAATATATTTATCAATTTGTCTAACTATCTATCTACATATCTATCTCAATATGTATATCAATCTATCTATGTTTTGTCTATCAATCTATTTAACTATTTGTCTATGAAATTATCTATCTAATAGTCACTATGTCAGTCTATTTGTATATCTTTTTGATTATCTATGTTTATGCCTAGATAATTGTCTATCTATTTATATAGCCATCTATCGATCCATCTAAATGTATATCTATCTTTTTTTCTTCCTTTCTATCTAACTATCCATCTATCTGCATATTTATTTATATAACCTTCTATCTATCTATATATTTATTTTCATATCTATCTATATAACTTTCTATATATATTTATGACTATATATCTATTTAACTATCTACCTATCTATCTTTCTTTCTTTATGCCTATCAAAATATCTAACTATCTATCTATTTATTTGTCTATCTATCTGTCTGTCTATATATAAAATAAACTATCTTTTATCTATTTATCTATTTATCTATCTATTTGTTTTTCTTTCAATCACTCAATCTATTTATCTATCTATCTATATATCTTTCTATTTATCCATCTATCTATCTTTTTATTAATCTATCTATATGTGTCTATTAACTATTTATTAATATGTCTACCAATCTATATATCAATCTATCTATCAATATATCTTTCAATCTGTCTATTTATCTTTCTATCAATCTTTATTTAAATCTATCTATCAATATTTCTCTCAATCTATCTATTAATAAGTCTATCAACCTGACTATTAATCTGTCGATCAATCTTTCTATCTATTTGACTATCTATATCTTCTATCTATCTAAATTAATATGTATCTATCTGTCTATCTAATTTTTTATCTATCTATATATTTATCTAATTTTCAATCTATTTATCTAACTAAATAACTAACTAACTCTCTATCTATCTATATATGTGTCTATTATTAGTCTAGCTATATGTGTGTGTGTGTGTGTGTGTGTGTGTGTGTGTGTATATCTATATTTCTATCTATGTCTTTATCTATCCATATATCTATCTATCTATCTATAAATCAATCTTTTTATCTATATGTCTATCTATCTATTTATCTGATTATTTATATATGTATCTATATGTTTATCAATCTATCAATCTATCAATCTATCAATCTATCAATATGACTATCAGTCTATCTATAAATATATTTATAATTATGTCTCTCAATCTCTCTATTTATCTGTGTATAGATTTATCTATCTGTGTATAGATTTATCTATCTATCTTTCTATCTTTGTATCTGTGTGTCTATCTCTCTATCTCTCTGTCTCTCTATCTATCAATCAATCTATCAATATATCTATCAATTTGTCTAACTATCTGTCTATATACATGTCTATCAATATGTCTATCAATCTATATATGTTTTGTCTATCAATCTATTTAATAATTTGTCTATCTATGTGTCTAACAAGATATTTGTCTATCTATTTATATATCTATCTATCTTTCTATCCATCTATCTATCTATCTATATATCAATCAATCAATCAATGTATCTATCTTTCTATCTAACTATCTATCTATGTACCTATCTATTTGTCTATTTCTTATCTATCTATATAACATTCTATCTATAATTATGTTTATCTATCTATCTATCTAACTATATGCTTATATATCTATCTTTCTTTCTGCCTATCTAACTATCTATCTATTTAATAGTCTATCTATTAGCCTATCTATATATAAAAATAAACTAACTTTTATCTCTCTATCTATCTATCTATTAATCTATTTGTCTATCTTTCAATCAATCAATCAATCTGCCTATCCATCTATCTTTCAATTTGTCTATCAATCTGGTTATCAATCTATTTATTAATCTGTCTATCAATTTGTCTATTAATCTATCTATTAATATATCTATCAATCTATATATCAATCTGTCTATCATTATTTCTATTTATTAATCTTTTTATTGATATATCTATCTATTTATTTAACTATTTATTTGTCTATCTGTCTTTCTATCTCTCAATCTATATGTCTATAGATGTCTATTAATCTATCTAATAATCTATCTATCAATTGAACTATCAATCTATCTAACAAACAATCTATCTATCTTTCATTCAATTTATCTATTAATCTTTCTATCGATCAGTCTTTTAATCGATATATCAATCTACATATTAATCTTTCAATAAATTTATTTATCAATCTTCCAATCTATATGTCTATCTATCTTTCAATCTGTCTATCTATTTGTCTTTCAATCTTTGTATATATCTCTATATATCTATTGATCTATCTGCATATATTTATATATATTTCTGGCTATCTATCTGCCTATCTTTCTATCTATCAACATATCTATCTATCCTATCTATCTATATGTATATCTGTCTTTCTATCTTTCTATCTATCTATTTGCTTAATTATATGTCTAAATATTTATCAATCTATTTGTCTATCTATCTATCTATCAATTTGTCTATCTATCTATCTATTTTTTATTTATATATCTTAATGTCTATCTATCTATCTATATATCTATTTGTCTAATAATCTATCTATCAATCTTTCTAATAATCTATGTATTATTCTATCTATCTATCTATATATTAATTTATCTATCTATCTATCTTTTTGTCTATCAATCTGTCTATCTATTTATCTATAAAAATGCCTATCAATATATCTATTAATCTATCTATTAATCTGTCTATCAAACTACATATTAATCTATCTATTAATATATCTATCAATCTATCTCTTAATATATCTTTTAATCAGTCTATTTATTATTTTACCTATCTTTATGTCTGTCTATCTATTTATCAATCAAAATTGCCTATCTATTTGTCTATCAATATTTCTATCTATCTATCAATATATCTATCGATAAATCTGACTATCTATCTATATTTCTTTCTATCTCTTTATCTGCCTATATATCTAACTAACTATCTATCTATCTATATATATATATATATCCTATCTATTTATATGTATATGTATTTTTCTATCTTTTTAAATATTTATTTGTGTATCTATATGTCTCTCTATCTTATTCTCTTTCAATTCTCTTAATTTTCTATTTCTCTATCTTAATTTATATATCTATCTATTTATCTATCTATCTGTCTAATAATCTTGCTATATATCTATCTTAATATATATCTATCTTTCTATCTATATATTAATCTATAGTTCTTTATATCTGTGTATATATCAATCAATCTATCTCTTTGTCTATCAATCTATCTATCAATGTTTCAATCAATCTGTCTATCAATCTATTAATTAATCTATCTATCAATCTATCTATCAATATTTATATCTATCTATCATCTTTATATCTATCTATCTATCTATCTACCTACATATCTGTCAATCATTCTATCTATCTATCTATCTATCAGTCCATCTATTTGTTTATCTATCTATCTATGTGTCTATCTATGTTTCTATCTATCTGTCTATCTATCTATCCACCTATCTACCTATCTATCTATTTATATATCTATTTCTCTATCAATCAATCAATCAATCTATCTATCTATCTATCTATCTCTATATCGATCATTCTATATGTCTTTGTTACCCATCTATCTAGCTATCAATCTATCTATCTATAATTTAGTATATATATATATTTATCAATCTTTCTAACTATTTGTATATCTATTTTTCTATCTATGTGTCGATATATATGTGTGCTTATTTCTCTTTTATTTGTCTATATTTCTATCTATTTATCTACTTGCCTATCTTTATGTCTATCTTTTTGTCTATCTATCTATTTGTTTTTCAATCAATCAATCAATCTATCTATTTATCCACTTTCTAACTATATATCTATCTGTCTATCTATATATCTATCTATCTATCAACTATCTATTTATTTATCTATCTATATATCTCTCTATCTATCTTTTTTTTCAATCTATATGTTATTTTTTTATTTATCAATATATCTTTCATTCTATCTATCAATTTGTCTATCGATCTATTTATGAATATCTTTATCAATCTTTATAGCAAACTGTATAGATATCTATCTAACTACCTGTCTACCTATATATTTATCTATCTATTTTTTTATTTGTTTGTTTGTATGTCTGTCTATCTATATGTATGCATTTCTACCTGACTATCTCCCTACCTAACTGGCTATCTGTCTATCTATACGTCTATCTATCTATATATCTACATATCTATCTATATTTTTATCTGTTTATTTTTCTAACTTTATATCTGTCGATCTATTTGTCTATCTTTCTATACAATCTATTTGTCTATCTATCTTTAGAATCTATCTTTCTAACTAACTAACTAACAATCTATCTATCTATACAATCTATTTGTCTATCTAACTAACTAACTATCTATCTATCTATGTGTCTGTCTGACTTTTTGTCAATCTATCTTTTTATCTATATGGCTATTTATCTATTTATCTATCTATATATTTATTTGTATCTATCTATCTATCTATCTATCTATATGTTTATCTATAAGTCTATCTTTCTTTTGTTTCTCTATATTCTGCAGGTCTATCTTTCTAGTCTATCTTTATGTCTATCTATCTATCTGTCTATATATCTATCGATTTATCTATCTATCTATATGTATGTCTGTGCATCTATCTATCTATCTATTTATCTATCTATCTTTCTATCGATCGATTGATTTATCTATCTATATGTCTATCTCTATTTCTATCTATTTATCTATATATCTATATATCTATATATCTATATATCTATATATCTTTCTATCTATCGAGTTGTCTATCTATTTTCTATCAATCAATCAATCTATCAATCTATCAATCTGTCTGTCTATCTGTCTATTGATTTTTTTATCTATCTATATATCTCTCTATATATTTATCTATCTATCTATTATATATCTATCTTTAAGTCTATATATATATATATGTCTAACTATCACAATATCTATCTATTAGTCTTTCTATTTGGCTACCTATCTATATATCAATCTAGCTATCTATCTATCTAAAATTCTATCGATCTCTCCATCTTTCTATCTGTCTATCTATATATTTATATATCTATCTATCTATTTGTATATCTTTCTGTTTATCTATTTTTCTATTAATCTGTCAATCATTCAGTCTATTAACCATTTTATATATCTATCTATCTAACTAGCTTTCTATCTATTTTTTATCCTTCAATCAATCAATCAATCTATCTATCTATTTGTCTATATGTCTGTCTATCTATATTTCTATCTATTTCTTTATCTTCCTATATATTTATCTATCTATCTATCTATATATCTATTTTTCTGCCTATCTTATATATATATATATATCTATCTATCTATAACTCTATCTATCTAATAGTTTTTCTATTTATTTATCTATCTATATATCTATCTACCTATTTATCTATCTCTCTATTTAAAATTCTATCGATCTCTCTGTCGTTCTATCTGTCAATCTATCTGTCTATATATCTATCTATCTTTTTGTATATCTATCTATATATTTGTCTATCAGACTCTATATCAAATCATCTATTAATTTTTCTATCAATCTGTCTATCAATTTGTCTATCATTCTATTTAACAATCAATTAATCTCTTTATCTATCTATTTATCTATTAATCAATCAATGAATCAATCTATCAATCTATCTATTTATTTATATAAATATATATAAATCTTTATATCTATTTAATTGTCTATCTATCTATCCATTACAAAAAAAAACCAAAATAGGTAGGGAAATATCCCCAACTATTTGTACTTATTTCATCATTAAAATAGAATAGCTATGGATTTACAATAAAAATTATTCCATACTAAAATGCTCATCACAAAATATTAAAGAGAAAAAAAATTCCTTGGCAATCTTTTGAATGACGAACATTCCATAGCTAATTATATTTTTTACCTTGCTAATTTTGATTGTAATTAAAATTAGTAATTAATTTTTTTGACTGAATATATATCGAAAATCCCTAGCTAAATTAGAAAGAAAAATATCTAGCCATTTCATTCCAAAACTATTTTTACAATTTTATTTTTTTACAAAATATTTGATTACATATTTTTAAATTTTTATATTAAATTGAATAAAAACATATACTATAAACCATTTTTTATAATTAAAAAAGAGCTAAAGTAGTTCTGAAATTATTCTGATACAATAGTAATATAGTTAAAATAAAAACATAACATAGGTATAAATTTATTTAAACCTAACTCATCATCCTCATTATTAGCGGGTACATTTATGCTAGCGGGTACATTTATGCTAGCCTTTCCTATAAGGTTTCTCTGATGGAACTCGGTATGTTATATCTCACGTCAAGTCAACTAACTACGACTTCATATAAGATATCTACTATTTCATTACATTCTTAATTTCTTTCATCTTATAATTCTCTTCTTTAATTTCTAGCACTTCCTTCAAATGAAGCTAATATTATTTATAACTATTATTTATTTTTTCTATGAGAAAAAATGCATTCTACCATGAATACCTCATCATTAATGACCTCGAACCATATAATTATAAAAACAAATGCATTTCAAAAGAAATAGCAATGCACACTTATGTGGCTGGTACATTATATATGAATGCCAATAGTAAATCATTTTCAGCCAGATGATTATGCAGCACTTTATAACTATGAAATTACAAAAAGAGAAATTCTACAATATGAAAATGAAATGAAAACCAAACATATTACTACTCCAATTAAGTTCTTGTTGAACAAAGAACTTTCAAAACTATTTAATTTATGTTTTATAATTAGATTACAAACAAACATATTAGGTTCGTGATGTACATCAAAGGATGATATGCCATAGGTTCGAGACTTAACATATATAAATTATATAATTTTTAAGAATAAGATTGTTGAGATATGAATATTACCCAAATTTCAATCAAAGTAGGAGCCTTGCTCACTAGATATGATTTTTACTTGTTTACTTAGATTACAAACAAACATACACATTAATATTTACACAAATTAGAATTAGAACATACACACCTAGTTCAATAATTTGATAATGAGATATTACCAACTAGTCACCTATAAATAAAGGCTGAACATAAACAAATGAGCCACAAAAAAATAAAAAAAAAACAACTGATAGATTAATTCAAGTGTGTATTTTACATTCAAAGGAACAAGAAACACATTAAAGTAATATGAGGAATGAGGGAATAAAAAAACAAGCCTACATATTGCAATAGTAATGGTGAATGAAGTATGAGCAATCAAATTCAAGTAAAATGAGTTCTTCCAAACTTTTGAATTTTCACTAGCTAAATAATCCAAAAGATGAAAAAAAGAAAAAAATTGAATGGAGAGATCAACAACATGCACAATATTAAACATTAAAAAACTACAATCATACAATACAATAATATAAAATCACACCAGCCCACATCAATCCATTGTGCATTTGTTCTCTACTTTCTCTGATCCTTAACCAAGCTTATATGCATATATGGACATGTATAATTATATGAAAATATCAACCTGCCACATGTTTAATGCAAGAGTAAAGCAATCCAAAAATTTTAATAATAATATATACACACACACATTCATCCACACACACCCACGTGCACGCACGGGGGTGAACATACACATGCGTGAACACACATGCACACATAAATTCACACAAACATGTGCACACACACACACACACACATATGTGTGTGTGTGTGTGTGTGTGTGTGAAAGATGTTGATTTAAATATCATATTTATGCAATGATTTAATTTTCCATGAACTCACACTTCTACTTAATTCCTATTAGGTTTAGCCCTAGTTCTTTTTTCTTCTTATATCCAAGCAGTCTCACACTTCCTAATCGGTATATTAGGAGGTCTATATTAAACTATCATCACCATAAAATTGCATTCTTAATATTAATAGCCACTATAAATAGAACATATTATGATTTCTAAGGTATCACTAGTATAATACACAGAAATTGAAGCCAAATATATTAATTACAGCAAAATCTTACTGAATTGGAGGTGAAAGGTAGGCTCCAATACATATGACTTTGACAAATGAAACAACATGCATAAACCTTAGCTTGACACAACACATACCCAATGAACAATACCCACATAAAAAACAAAAACACTAATAATTTATCCAACATAACATTCACATAAACTCTTGGCATTTTCAATTTTTAATGAAATCCCATCATTTTTAATCTAGTCGTTCCACTAAGCCTTCAATTTGACAAGAACATGAAATAACAAGAATGATATTTCATTAATTTGAGATGCTACTTCGAGCAAAATAAAAAAAAAAAATATGCACCATGTGACATGAATGAGGTTGAGTTGTTCACCCACCTAGGATGCTTTTTAGATTAGACACTCCATTGAGTAGAGATAAAGTGGTATATCAAAACTACCTAGACTCTTTAGTCAATATAGATACCATTCACGAATATGAGAATCAAGGTGGGTACCCCACCAAATTCAATTCTCTCTCCTCTTGTCAGAGCCGAGATCGATGCAATAGTGGTGCCAAGATTTATCATACTTACATATTTAGAAATGTAGTTGAGCTCCATAAGAGTCCATCATATTCAAACCATTAAGATATCCAATGAAGCACTGCTCAGAAGTGATCATCTTCTCATCCTTGAAAAAAAATGCAACTTCTTCTTCTATAGCAAGTACTTGTTTGCATCAACTATTGTCCTACAACTAGCAGCTTGGGCCTCCTGCTAGAATGTACAGCAAAATTAGGCAAGAGAGATGAATAGTGCTATCACACAGAGTAAAGAAATCTCATTGACCATGTTATGTTTTTTTTAAACATGTATATGTATATATTTATATCATGTTTTATAGATTACATTCAAATTGGCAAATAATTATACTTCAGACACTATCTCACAAATTTACCAAATCTTTAAATTCCCAACTAATATTTGGCAGCAAGACAAAATCATAATTACCTACCTTCCTCCATGAAGAAATCTTCTATTTCTTCAGTGTTAACACCAAAAGACCGATGGATATAAGTTTTTATGTCAACATAAACATGTGTCACACTTTTACTCTCTTTGGTATCACCAACCACACTTAATACTATAATATTTATTTTGTTCAATCTGTCATTGACAATACAAGAGGATACCCGACATCTATATTTAACAAAATAAAGTAACAAATTAACAACCTTGACGACCCCACATAGAAATCCATTGTCGATCTGGTCAGCCTCCTTCACAAGCTTTCAAGGAGTGAGAAAAAAAAGTAATATATACGTACTAGGATTATTACTTTTATTTTGATCATGTCTTCTCGTAGCATCTACAACATGAACAACATTTTCTCATGAGAGCAAAAGCTTCATTAATTTTATCCGCTAATAGATTATGTGTGATCAACCAATTTAACTTGATCTCCTTATTCAGGTACACATCTACCAATGATGGAAAATTTGATTTAGGTTTCCATCCTTTAAATAGAGATATTTCAGTGATCATCCACCAAGAAGAAGAGAATAGAATGAAGATATATTTGGTTTCACTTTGGTACTCCTAATGTAATTGTTGGGCCCCATCCATCACAAAAGAACTCAAAGGCTATGGTGGTTATTCTTGAGTCTCTTACACATTCGAAAGAGTAATCGTTTCTTCCATGTATGATCCTTTTGATTATCTTAAAAATATGGATTAGTCGTGTTGTGGTTTGGGTGGGTCAAAACTTTGGCTACCTCAATGCTTAGCTGACATATTTTGTATAGCTGTGTGGCCGAGTTCACTTTAACATGACATCCAAAGTGGATTACTATGTACTCGGCAAAGCTTGAGATGCCACAGTAGTGAAGCTTGAGCTTTCCATTCATCTAGAAGTGAGTCTTTTGATCATAGTGCATCAAGCCTCATCGTTCTAATCTTAATACTTTGCATACATTTGCTTTGCTCAATTTTTATTTATTGCCTGTCAATTTCAATGTAGTGCTGACATTGCGAAAATGGGAAGTGCAGAAGACTTTGATCACATTTCGAATTCCTGGGCAGACTCACCTTCGTAAGATATGAATCCAAGCCTGTTATGTTATAATTCAATCACACCACTCTCATCAAAACATATTTCTAATATAATCAAGAAAAAAATATAGTCATATAATGCAATCAAATATAAAATCACACTAGCCCACATTAATCACTTGTGCATTTCTTCTCTACTTTCTGTGATCCTTAACCAAGCTTATATGCACGGATGGACATGTATAACTATCTGAAAATACCAACCTCCTACATGTTTAATGCAAGTGTAAAACAATCCAAACACTTTAATAATAATAGAGAGTGGATTCGCAAATGCATAAGGGATTTGAAAATATAATCTCTTGTCACTTAT
Organism: Sapria himalayana; assembly: GCA_029783825.1. Lineage (NCBI taxonomy): Eukaryota > Viridiplantae > Streptophyta > Magnoliopsida > Malpighiales > Rafflesiaceae > Sapria > Sapria himalayana. Next base: position 17,767 of record JAREIK010002385.1, on the reverse strand, counting down.
GACCGGTACTTGTAATTAGTTTTATAGAGTGGATTCAAAATTGACAACTCATTATAGTTAATATCTTTCTTGCCGAGATAATGCTGATTTGGAAATAGAGCAATAGTCACTGGACAGTAAAATACCACTAAACAAATTCTAACTATAATCTATGTCGCATATAAGAGATGATTACTTCAACTGCACATTTGCCTTTAAGTGACACTGAATATTTGATCAATGTGCCCTATAATCAGAAGAATTCAAAAAAAAAACCTAGCTAAACAAGATGATGCCATCAATTGAATAGACTCAACAAACAATACATAAACTGATTATCAACTTGAAAATCATTAAGATTCTTATAAACTCGATGATACATGAGTATTACATAGGAAATCTATTAGGTTATCGATCATGTTTAATATATTTTATATTTATAATATTAATATTTTATTTATTTATTTATTATTTTAAGAATACAAATTTTATTTTAAATTTAAAAATACTTATTATTTTATTTTTATTTTACTAAAATTATTTACGCAATAATTTAATTTTTAGAAATTTTACTAGAGGCAAAAATAAAACTTATTTTAAATCAACTTAGGGTCATAGTAATTTTCAAAAGTGTTAATAGGGCTAAAAATAATTTTAAGTTTGTTTAGGACAAAAAATATCATTAGAAATATTTTAAAAAACTTTTGTAAACCCATAAAAACACCTAAAGTATTCTTTTAATAGGTACTTTTGAAAAGATTTTATTATAACTCATGAAAAGTTTTTGGATGTAATTAAAACATCAATGTATTAATCCCTAAATATCAATTAATTTTATTTTAAATTTTAATGTAAAATATGATTTTTTAATAATTCAAATATTTCAAATCTTTTAATAATAATTTTTATAAATTTTATATAATCATTAATTTTTTTTAAAGTTTTATTAATATAAATTTTTACTTCTTTATTTGTTAATTCGGATTTTTTGAAAACATATTTTTTTATAATCATAGAAATCATGATTTTAGGTTTTTATTAATACATATGTTTGTGTATGTTCATATATTATTTCAAATATTTTTAAAAAATGTTTATAATTATAGAATTAATGATTAAATGTATGTATTAATACAAATATTTAAAAATTGTTATTAATTAATTCAAAAAATAATTTGTATATTTTTAAAAATTTTATAATCATAAAAATAGGTATTTTAGTCTTTATTAATATAAATTTGTATTTGTATTTATATATTTTTGAAATTATTTATTTATAATATCCTATTTTTATAATTATATGAGGAAAAGGTGTCTTTCAAGAAGCTCTAATTCATAAACCATGAAAAACCTTTAAATATACAAAAATTACATCGAATATTAAAACAAATAATATAAAAAAAATATATAAGTATAGATTAGTAACGAAAATAATCCGCATCCAAAATAGATAGGGAAAGATTGCTAACTAAATGCAAATATTTTATGAAAATTATTATTTAATGACAAATAGCTTGCAATTAATATATAATCGTTAACAAAATTTCTAGAAATTGTTTAGCGAGTGATTTTTTATCGAGCTAATGAGCTATGCAAAATCCATATCTAAAGTCATTGCTAAATTGCCACCATTCTTTGCGACAAAATCTACGATAATATTAGCTAGGGATATTTTTAAATCGAAAATTTTTATCTCTTATCCATCACAAATCCTTCATAAATATGAAATTCAATATAAAATCAAACATCTTTTTTTATTCCCTAGCTAATCATATAAAAATTAGATAGTAAATATTTATCTAGCTTAATTTCCATAGATAAATAGACAATTTATTGTAGTGATCTATCTATCTATCTATCTGACTGTCTATGTATCTTTCAATCAAATTATATATGTATCTTTGTATCAATCTGTCTATCTATCCTTTTTCTATCTATCCATCCATCTATTGATCTGTCAATCAATCAATCAATTTATCTATCTATCTATCAATCTGTCTATCTATCTTTTATCTATTTATCTATCAATCTATTTATCTATTTGTCTATATATCTATCTATCTATCTATCTGTTAGTCTATGTATCTATCTATCTGTTAATCTATCTATTTTTCTATCTATCTATATATCAATTTGTATATCTATCTATCTATCTGCCTATCTATCTATCTATCTAACTATCTATGCATCCATCTATCTACCTATCTGCCTATCTTTTTATCTATATAACTATCTAAATATCAATCTACATCTTTATTTATTTGTCTACATATCTATCTACTTTTCTTTCTATCTATCTTTTTATCAATATGTCAATAAATCTTTCTATGACTTTGTCAATCAATCAATCTATCAATTTGTCGATCAACCTATTTGTCTATCTGTCTATCTGTCTATCTTTCTACCTATCTATCGATCTATTAATTTATCTACCAATCATTCTATCAATCTATCTTTCAATCTATCTATCAATCTATCTAGCAATCTATCTATCAATCAATCTATCTATCTGTCTATCAATCTATTTTTCAATCAGGTTATTAATATGTCTATTTATATATTTATCAATCAATCAATCTATCTATCTATATATCGATATGTTTATTAATCTATCTATCAATCTATCTATCTATTTGTATATCCATCTATTTATATATTTATCTATCAATATATTAATCTATTTGTCGATCTATTTGTCTATCTATTTGTCTATCTATTTACTTATCTATCTATCTATCTGTCTATCTATCTATCTATCTATCTATTGGTATATCTATCTTTCTATTTATCTGTATATATATATATATATATATCTATCTATCTATCTATTGATCTATCTATTTATCTGTCTATTTAAATATCAATCTTTCTATCTATATATATGTATATTTATATGTCTATCTATAAGTCTATTTATCTATCATTCAATCTGTCTATCTAACTATCTATATATCTGTCTATCTATCTATCTATCTATCTATCTATCCATCTATCTATTTATCTATGTATCTATCTTTCAACTATCTGTCTACCATTCTATCTATCTATCTATCTTTTTGTTTATCTATTTGTTTATCTATATATATATATATATATATATATTTGTATATTTATCTATCCATCTAACTATCTATCGCTCTATTTATATGTCTATCTAATTGTCTATATATCTGTGTATTTATTTGTCTCTCAATCTATCAATAAAATCTGTCTATCAATCTATCTATAAATCTAACTATCAATATGTATATAAATTTATCCTTCAATTAATCTATCAATAAATCTATCAATCTATATATTAATCTATCTAACTATATCTATCTATCTCTCTATCTATTAATCTATCTATAAATCTATTTATAAATCTATCTATCTATCTATCTATCTTTCTATCTAATTATCTGTCTATCTATCTATATATCTATTTGTCTGTCTATGTATCTTTTAATTAATTAGTCAATTTATTCTTTATCTATCTATCTATCTATCTATTTGTCTATCTGTCTATCGATTTGTTAATCTTTCTATCTATCTATCTATCTATCTATCAGTCTATTTATTTTTTTATTTATCTATCTAATTATTTGTATATCTATTTGTCTATCTATTTTTAATCTATTTGTCTATATATCTGTCTATATATCTATCTATATATCTGTCTATCTATCAATCAATCTATCCATCTATCTATCTTTTTATCTATCAGTTTATCTTTCTATATATCTATTTGTATATCTATCTCTGTATCAATCAATCTTTCTAACTATCTATATATCTATCTATGTGTCTATATATTTGTCTATCTATCTATCTATCTATCAATCTATTTGTCTATCTATTTATTTATTTATCTATCTATGTATCTATCTATATATCTATTTATCTATCCATCAATTTGTCTATCTACCTATCTATCTAAATGGTTTATATTTATGTCTATCTATTCTATATATCAAATTGTTTATGTATCTGTCAATTAATCAATCACTCATTCATTATATCAAGATATCTATAAATCTATCTATTTATCTGTCTATTAATCTATCTATCTATCAGTCTATCAATCTGGTTAACAATCCATGTATCAATATTTCTTTCAATTTATCTATCAATTTGTCTATCTATTTGTATATCTATCTATATGACTATGAATCTATGTATCAATCTGTATATCTATATGTATATCTATATATCTTTATTTCAATTTGACAATATGTCGGTTTATTTATGTATCTATTTATCTATATGTCTATTTATCTATCTATATATTTGTCTATCTATTTATCAATCAATCAGTTAATGAATTTATCTATTTATCTTTCTTATCTATCTATTTATCTATCTGTCTATCTATCTATCTATATGTCTATCTATCTATCTATTATGTCTAAATTTCTCAAACAATCTATCTATTAATTTGTGTATCAATTTGTCTCTCAATCTGTCAATCATTCAATCATTCAATTTTTCAATTAATTTTTTTACCTATATATCTATCTGTCTGTCTGTCTATATATCTATCTATTTGTCAATCTATTTGCCTATCTATCTATCTATCTGTATATATATCTTTCTATCTATCAGTATGTATATATATATATATATATATATATATATATCTATCTATCTATCTATCTATCCATCTAAATATTAATCACTCTATATGTATATCTATCTTTCTATCTATAAATCAATATATTTAAATGTCTATCTATCAGTCTATTTATCCGTCATTAAATCCAACTATCTATCTTTTTATCTATCGATCTATCTATGTATCTATCTTTTAACTATCTGCTATGTATTTGTGCATCTATCTATCTATCTATCTATCTTTTTGTCTATCTATCTGTTAATCTATCTATAAATCTATTTGTATTTTTATCTCTCCACCTTTTAATCTATCTATCACTCTATGAATACGTATATCTAATTGTCTATATATCTGTCTTTTAATTTTCTATCTATCTATCAATAAATATATCTATCAATATATCTATAAAACTATCTATCAATTTGTATATAAATCAATCCTTCAATCAATCTATCAATAAATCTATCAATCTATTTATCAATCTGTTTATCTATATTTATCTATCTATCTATTAATCTATCTATAAATCTATCTATCAATATATCTATTTGATTTATCAATTTATCTTTCTATCTATTTATCTATTTATCTATCTATCGATCTATATATCTATCTGTCTGCCTATGTATCTTTCAATCAATTAGTTTATTTATCTTGTATCTATCTATCTTTATTTCTATCTTTCTGCCTATCTATCTGTATAGTTATTTTTATATCTATTTAAGTATTTATCTATCCATCTAACTATCTATATATCTGTCTTTGTTTCTATTTATTTATCTATCTATCTGTCAATCTATCTATATATTTATTTGTCTATCTATCAATCTATCTAACTATCTATCTATCTATCTACATGTCTATCAATCAATATATCTATCTATCTATTAATCCATCCATAAATTTTTTTATCAACCTATCTATCTAAATGATCTATATTTATGTCTATCTGTTCAATCTTTCAATTTTTTATCTAACTATAAATTAATTAATCTATCTGTCTATCAATTTGGTTATCAATCTATGTATCAATCTGTCTATCAAATTGTCTATCTATTTGTATATCTATGCATATATCTATTTGTCTATGAATCTTTATATCAATCTGTTTAACTATTTGTATATCTATCTATCTATCTTTCAATTTGTCTATCTATTTGTTTATCTATCTATTTATTTATCTATCTATATATCTTTCTTTCTATTTGTCTATCAATATATCTATAAATCTGTATATTTATCTGCCTATTATGTTTCTATTTATCCATCTATCTCTATGTCTTTCAATCTATTAATGAAATAATTTGTTTGTGTATCTTTCTAGCTATCTATTTATTTATCTATCTGTTTATATATTTTTATATATATTTATCTATTTATGTGTCTATATATCTATCAATCTATCTATCTAATTATCTAACTAACTATCTATTTATCTACCTATTTATCTATATATCTATCTACCTGTCTATCTATCTATCTATCTGTATATATATATATATATGTCAATTTAATTGTCTATCTATTTTTCTATCTATCTATCTATCTATATATCATTCTATCTATCAATCTATTTATCAATCAATCTATCTATCTATTAATTTGTCTAACAATCTATCTCTCTATCTGTCTATCTATATATCTATCTATCTATCAGCCTATCAATTTGTCTGTATGTATATATATATATATATATATTATTTATTTATTTATTTATTTATTTATTTATCTATCTATCTATTTGCATATATATATATATATATGTCAATATATTTGACTATCTATATGTCTATCTATCTATCTATCTGTCTAATTATCTATATATCTATCTATCTATCTATCTATTAATCTATCTATCAATTTGTCTATCAATCTGTCCCTCTATTTGTCTATCTATGTGTCTCTATATCTATCCGCCTATCAATTTGTCTATCTATCTCTTTATAAATTTATCGATAAATATGTCTATCAGTTTTTCAACAATCTGTCTATCAATCTATTTATCAATTTATCTATCAATCTATCTATCAATATGTCAATTTATTTGTCTATAAACCTTTTATGTATCTGTGTATCAATGGGTCTATAAATGTATCTATGAATATGTCTATATATATGTTTATCAATCAATCAATCTATCTATCTATCTCTATATATCTATATATATATATATATATATATATATATATATCTACAAATATATCTATCAATTTGTCTATATATATATATATCTATCTATATATCTTTCTAACTGTTGATATGTCAGTCTATCTATCTATCTCTATATTTCTATATATATATATATATATATATATCTACAAATATATCTATCAATTTGTCTATATATATATATATCTATCTATATATCTTTCTAACTGTTGATATGTCAGTCTATCTATCTATCTCTATATTTCTATATATATATATATATCTACAAATCTATCTATCAATTTGTCTATGTATATATATCTATCTATATATCTTTCTAACTGTCGATATGTCAGTCTATCTATCTATCTGTTTATCTATCTATCTATCTTTTTGTCTATCTATCAATCTATCTATATATTTTCTATCTAACTATCAATTTGTTTATCTATTAGAATATCAACCAGTTAATCTATCTATCTATTAATCTATCTATCAATATGTTTATCAATCTATCTATCTTTCTATCTATCAATATGTCTATCTATCTATCTATATTTCTACATATGAATGTTTCAATCAATCTTTCTATTGATCTATTTATCATTCTATCATTTTATCATTTCAGTTGTCTTTCTGTCTATCTATCAATCTATCTCTATATCTATTTGACTATAAATCTATATATCTATCTCTCTACCTATCTTTCTATGTATTTGTCTGTCTATCTATCTATCATTCTAAATGTATATAAATATATATCTGTCTATCTGTCATTCTATTTGTCTATCTATACATCTATCTAATTGTGTGTGTGTATATTTATATATATCTATATATCTCTCTATCTTTTTATCTATATATGTATTTATCTATATTTCTCTCAATTTCTAAATCTATTTGTCAATCTTTCTATATATCTAACTATCTATCTATCTATTTATATATCTGTCTATATATCTATTGGTCTTTCTATCTATCTACCTATCTATCTGTATATCAATCAGTCTATCAAACTATCTATTAATCTGTTTATCAATCTATTTATCAATTTGTCTATTAATTTTTTTATCAATTTGGCTATCATTCTATTAATCAATCTGTTAATCTATCTATTTATGTATATATCTGTTAATCTATCTTCTATCTCTCTATCTATCTATATATCTATCAGTTTCTCTATCTATTTGTCTATCTATTTCTATATCTATATATCTATATATCTATCTCTCTATTTATCTAACTTTTAGTATATCTATTTATCTATATATCTGCATATCTATCTGTTTATCTATAAATCTATAAATCTATCTATATGTGTCTATCAATCTTTCTTTAAATTTGTCTATCAATCTGTCTTTCTATATATCTATTTATCTAGCTATTTAATATATATATATATATATATATATATATATATATATATATCTATCTATCTATAAATGTATCTATCCATCTGTCTATGAATTGGTCTATCTATCTATCAATTAATCTATCTATTTGTCTACCTATCTATCTTTCTATCAATCTATCTGTATTTATTTCTATCTATCTATTTTTTGATCTATCTATCTATTTTTTGATCTATCTATCTATTTATATATCAATCAATCAATCTATCTATCTATCTAATTATCTATCTACCTATCTATCTATCTGTCTATCTGTATAATCTATCTATCTACCAATCTATCTATCTATCTATTTATCTATATGTTTATATATATGTCAATCTATTTGTCTATCTATGTGTTTATCTATCTTTGAATCAATCTGTCTATCAATCTATCTATAAATCTATCAATCAATCTATCTATCAATTTGTGTATCAAACTGTCTATCAATTATCTATCTATCAATCTATCTTTATATATATTTATCTATCTATATGCCTATCAATTTATTTATCTATCTATTTATCAATCAATCAATCTATCTGTATATCAATTTATTTATCAATTTGTCTATCTATCTCTCAATTAATCTGTTTATCAATTAATTTATCAATCTATCTATCAATATATATATCAATATGACTATATATTTGTCGATCAAAATGTCTATCTATCTCACCATCAATGTGTCTATAATCTATCTATCAAACTTTCAAACTATTTATATATCAATCTGATTATTATCTCTATATCTATGAACGTATCTATCAATTTGTATATCTATATATCTATTTAAATATCTTTCTTTTTGTTTATCAATTTATCTGTATATCTATCTAACTTATATATCTATCTATCTATCTATTTTTCTATCTTTTTGTCTATCTAACTATCTATCTATTTATCTATCAGTCTAATAATATTTCTATCAATCAATCAATCTATCTATATATCTATCAATATTGTTTTTTGTCTATGAATCTATCAATTAATATGCCTATCTATCTATCTATCTATCTAACATTCTATCTTTTTATATGTAAATTTTTAAATCTATCTATCTATCTATCTATATGACTATCAATCTATAAATCTATATATGTATCTTTTTTTATATATGTCTAATTATATGTCAATCTTTCTGTCTATCTATCTTTCTATCAATCTTTCTATCTATCTATTTATCTATCTATCTATTTATCTATCTATCTATTTGTCTATCTATATGTCTATCTATCTCCCTTTCTATCAGTCAATCTAACTATCTATATATATTATATCAATCTGTCTATCAATCTATATATCTATCTATTTGTCAGTCTATGTATCTTTCTATCTATCTATCAATCTTTCTATGTATCTGTCTATCTATCTATCTATTTATCTTTCTTTTTATCTATCTATCTATATATTTTATATGTCTATCAATTTGAATATTTATTTGTCTATCTATCTATATATCTTATTGTCTATCTATTTATCAATTTTACTATCGATCTATCTATTTATCTATCTGTCAATAAATCTATTTATCAATCTGTCTTTCAATATTTCTATCAATTTGTCTATCAATTTGACTATCAATTTTTCTATCAGTTTGTCTATCATTGTATCTATAAATATGTTTATTTAGTTCTTTATCTATCTATCTAGTTATCTATCTATTTATCTGTTTGTCTATCTATCTATCTTTCTGTTTATCTATCTATCTAGAAGAATATCTATCTGTCTATCTATCTATCTATTTATCAATCTATCAATCTATTATTCTATCTAAATATATGTTTATTAATCTATCTATAAATCTATCTATTTATCTTTATATCAATCAATCTATCAAATTGTCTATATATCTATCTACCTGACTATATGTTTGCATGTCTTCTATTTGTTTATTTTTCTGTCTGTCTATTTGTATGTATATATTTATGTGTGTATATCTATCTACCTACCTACCTTATTATCTCCCAATTTGAATATCTATCTATCTATGTGTATGTCTGTTTGAAAAACTATCTTTTTTTCTATCTATCGAGCTATCTATATATCTATCTATCTGTCAATTTTTCTAGCTATCTTTCTGGTATCTACCTGTTTGTCTTTTTGTCTATCTATCTAGTTGTCTATCTATCTATCTATCTAACTATCTATC
>JAREIK010002385.1:0-2500 GCA_029783825.1 Sapria himalayana | reverse complement strand
ATACACAAATATAAACAAATAGATAGATAGATAGATAGATAGATATACATAGAGATAAACAGATAGTTTGATAGAAAGATAGATAAATAGAAAGATAGTTAGATAGATAGATAGACATATAAATATACACATATAAAGATAGATCAATAGATAGATAGTTCGACAGATTAATACATAGAAAGATAAATATAAATATAGATAAATAGATAGATAGACAAAAGTTAGATATCTAGATAGATAGATAGATAAAAAGTTATAAAGATAGATACATCTATAGACACATAGATATATACAAATGGATAGACATAATGATAGATAAACAAATATAGAGAAAGATTGATTGATAGGCGGAAATATAGATAGATAGATAAACAAAGAGATAGATGGATAGAAAGATTGATAGATATATAGATTGATAGACATATAGATATATATATATATATATATATAGATTGTCAGAATGATAAATAGATAGGTAGAGAGATAAACAAATAGATGGATAGATAGATAAATAGATAGTCAGATTGATAGACATATTGATAGACAAGATGAAAAATAGATTGATAGTTAGATTTATAAATATTTTGATAAATAGATTGATAGACATATTGATAGAAAAATTGATAGAGAGATAGATAGATAGATAGATAGAAAAATAAATAGAGAGACAGATAAACATAAAGATAGACAACTAGAGAGATAGATAGAAAGATAGACAATATAATAGAAAGACAATTAGATATGCATATATAGAAACATATATATAGATAGATATGATGACTAGTAGGCAGACAAAAAGACTAACATATAGAAAGATAGATGGATGGATAGATAGATAGATAAACTGAGAGTTTGAAAGATAGACAAATAGATAGATAAATAGATAGATAGATACACACACACACACATAAAGATTGATAGACAAATAGATAGGACAGATAAATAGATTGATTTATTGATTGATTGTTTGATAGATTGACTGATAGATTGATAATCAGATAGATAGTCATATACAAAGATAGAAAGATAGATAGATAGATTTATAGACAGATTGATAGACAAATTAATAGACAAATTAATAAACAGGTTGATAGACAGATAGATACACATATAGACACACATATAGTTAGCTATATAGGTAGATAGATAGACAAATAGACAGATAGAGGGATATATAGATAGATGATAGACAGATAGATACACAAATAGATAGTTAGATAATTTGACAGATAGATAAAAATATATATAGATAGGCTTATACACAGAATGATATATAAATAAATAGATAGGCAGGTAGATAGACAGATTGATTGATATATAGAAATATTGATAAATAAACAAATAATTAGATAGATAGTTAGATAATTAGATAGATAGATAGATAGATAAATAATAAGATAGATACATAGATAGATAGTAAAATATATAGATAGATAGATATACAAATATATAAATAGATAACAGATTGATAGTTATATACACAAATAGATAGATAGATTGTTAAACTAATAGATAGATAAATAGATTGATAGATATATTCATATTAATATACATATAGTTAGATCAATCAATAGAAAATAGATAGATATATAGTGAGATAAATTGATTGATAGTTAGATTCAAAGAAAGAAAGATATATAGATATATAGATAGATATACTTATATATAGACAAATAGATATATAGATAAATATATAAATAATTAGATATATATAAAAATAGTTAGACAGACTAATAGATAGATAGATTGATTGATTAATTGATTAACAGATAGTTAGATAAATAGATAGATAGATAAATAGACAGATAGATAAATTGATAGATAGACAGAAAGAAAGACTAATAGATAAAGAAATAAATAAATAGATAGTCAAATAGATAGAAAGATATATAGATAAAAATTCACATTAATAGTTAGATGGGTTGACAAATATATAGACATATAGATAGACATATAGATAAATAGATTTATAGACATATAGATAGACAATTAGATTGATAAATAGATATACAAATAGATAGATATATAGATATATAGTTATATAGATAGACAGATAGATAGAAATATAGATATATATCTAGATAGGTAGATAGATAGATAGATCGAAAAAGAAATAGATAAAAGAGAAATAAATAGATAGGAAAATAGATTGATAGATATGTTGATCATAGAACGTCACTTAAAATAGTTAGATAGGTTGACAAATATATAGACAGATAGATAGACATACGAGATAATAGATTTATAGACATTTAGATAAAATTAATTTTCACTAAAATAGATAGACAAATAATAGTAGGCTAGATACGATAGATATAACTAGACAAATAGATAGACTACCATATAAAACAACTGATAGACAGAGATGATCGATTATACATAGGAAGAATCGAAAAAAAGATATAAACAGATAGATTGATTGGCACATAGAAAGACAGACAGTAGACACATTAGTTAGATAGACAGGTTTATAAAGAGATAGACAGACAATTGACAGAGA
>JAREIK010002384.1:90823-145489 GCA_029783825.1 Sapria himalayana | reverse complement strand
TTTTGTTTTTTTAGTTTTTGCTTCTTTTATAAGCTTATATATTTTTTTTTTGATGAAAAATAAATTATTTAAATTAAATTTGTATCACTCATAATTATTTTGTAACTAATATTTTAATAAATTATTTAAATTATGATTAAGGTTTACTTGTTTAAAGTTTTAAGTATTTAGTGGCTTTTGTGTTAAAGAGATTAGAGATTTAAGTGTTTAGACATTTAGTGGTTTATACGTTTTAATTAAACAATGATATAACATAAAATTTATTTTTTTTATTTTTTCTAATTTTTGAAGGTTATATTTTTGAAAATATAATAATTTTTAAATTTTTTTCAAATGTAAATATAATATGTATCTATATAATCTTCATGAATATAAGTCATTTAAATTCAATATAAATAATTACATTGCTAGATATTATAATAATGAACAAAAAATAAATTAATAAACTATTATTAATAAAATAAATATTATTTAAAAAGTATTTGCAAAATCTAAATTTATTCAAATCAAAGTAAAATATATTACTAAATAATAATTTTTTTAATGTTTTGCTTTTTCTATAAATTTATATTTTTGTTATTATTAATAAATTATTTAAATTAATTTGTCTTACTCATAATTTATTTTGTAATTTATAATTCTATAATAATAAACTAATAAATAATTAAAATGAATATTTAAAATTATAATGAATACAAATAAAATTGAGATTTATTATTTATTATTCAGGATATACCAGTTTAATGGTTTAAGTATTTAGGTGTTTTCTGGTTTAGGAGTTTTGTGATTTAATTGTTTATACCTTTACTGATTTATAGTTTTTATTTAAAGAATGCAAAAACAAAAAAATTAATTATTAGATTTTTTTTTAATTTTTGAAGGTTATAACCTTTGAAAATATAATAATTTTTAATTTTTTTTAAATGTGAATATAATATTTAGTTATAATAATCTTAATAATTATATATAATGTAACTAATATAAATAATTTTATTATAGATATTATAATAATGATCAATAAATAAATTAATAAACTAGTATTAATAAGAATGATATAAATTTAAATATAATTGTAAAATCTAAAATGATTCAAAATCAAAATAAGATATATTACTAAATAATAATTATTTATTTTTAAAAATTTGCCTTTTTTTATCAGCATTTTTTTAATAAAATATAAATTATTTAAACTATATATGTCGCACTAATAATTTATTTTGTAATTAATATTTCTATAAAAATAAACTGATAAATAATTAAAATGAATATTTAAAATTATAATGAATACTAATAAAAATTATATTTATGATTTATTATTTCGACTATACTAATTTAATGTTTTAAGTATTTATGGGCTTCGGGATTTAGGAGTTTAGTCATTTTAGAATTTAGTCATTTAGTGGTTTATAGGTTTTATATAAAAAATAAAATAACAAAAAATTTATTTTTGTTATTTTTTCTGATTTTTGAATGTTATAACCTTTGAAAATATAATAATTTAGAATTTTTTTAGAAAAGTGAATATAATATGAAGTTATAATAATCAAAATAATTATATATCATATAAATTCAATATAAACTATTTTATTGATATATATTATAATATGATCATAAAAAAGTAATAAACAATTATTAATAAGATAAATACTGTTTAAAATATATTTTCAAAACCTAAAATGATTTAAAATCATAGTGAAATATTTTACGAAATATTAATTTTAAATTTTTAAATTTTTGTATCCATTTATAAGCCTATATATTTTTTGATGAAAAATAAAATATTTAAATTATATTTGTCTCACTCATAATTTATTTTTTAATTTATATTTCTATAAAATTATACTAATTTATAATTAAAATGTATATTTAAAATTATAATGATTACTAATAAAATATGAGATTTATGATTTATTATTTAGGGTATAACTATTTAATTGTTTAAGTTTTTTGTGGTTTTGGGGTTAATGAGTTTATTGATTTATATGTTTTCACATTTATGTGTTTATAGGTTTTATTTAATCAATGATATAACAAAAATTTTATTTTTATGAATTTTCTTGATTTTCAAATGTTATAACCTTTGAAATATAATAATTTGTTAATAGTTATAAAATATGAATACAATACATAGTTATAATAATCTTAAAAATTATATTGTTGTAAATTCAATATAAAAAAATTATTAATATATATTATTATAATCATCAAAAAATAAAATAATAAACTATTATTAATAAGATAGATATTAATTAAAATATATTTGCAGAAAACAAAATAATTCAAAATCAAAGTAAATTATAATACTAAATATACTTTTGAAATTTTTTGAAATTTTGTTTATTTTTATAAGCTTATTTTTTTTTCATAAAAATAATTTATTATAATTATATATGTCTCACTTATTATTTAATTTGTAATTAATATTTCTATTAAAATAATCTAAAAAAATAATTAAAATGAATACTTTAAAATTATAATGAATACAAATAAAAATGAGATTTATTAGTTATTTTTTAGGTTATATAGGTTTAATGGTTTAAGTAATTTAGGGGGTTTTGGGGTTTAGGAATCTAGAGATTTAAATGTTTAGGCATTTAATGGTTTATAAGTGTTATTTAAATACTAAAATAATAAAAAAATTATTTTTGTGATTTTTTATCATTTTTGAAGAATATAACCTTTGAAAATATAATATTTAATTATAATAATCTTAATAATTATAAGACATTTAAATTCAATATAAGAAATTTTTTTGTTAGATATTATAAAATTGAACAAATAATAAATTAATAAACTATTCTTAATAAGATTGATAGCAATTAAAATATAATTGCAAAACCTATATATAATGATTAAAAATCAAAGAAAGATATATTACTAAATAATACTTTTTTGTTTTTAAATTTTTACTTCTTTTTATAAGCTTATATTTTTTTTGATTAAAGATAAATTATTAAAATTATAGTTGTCTCGCTCATTATTTATTTTGTGATTAATATTTCTATAAAAAATAAACTAATAAATAATTAAAATGAATATTTAAAATTATAATGAATACAAATTAAAATGAGATTTATGATTTATTATATGTGGTATACCAGTTTAAAGGTTTGATTATTTAGGAGTTTTGTCGCATAGGAGTTTATCAATTTATGTTTTTAGGTATTTAGTGGTTTATTGGTCTTATTTATATAATAAAAAGAAAATTTTTTTTTAGATTTTTTCTGATTTTCAAAGGTTATATTATAACCTTTAAAAATAAAATAATTTTTAAAATTTTTTGAAATGTGAATTCTAATGATAGATATTCTAATGATAGATATTATATTAATCTTACTAATTATATATCATATAAATTCAATATATAAAATTTTAATGATAGATATTATAATAATGATCAAAAATTAAATTAATAAACTATTATTAATAATATAAATATTAATTAAAATATATTTACATAACATCAAAATGATTCAAAATCAAATCAAAATATATTATTAATAATAATATTTAATTTTTAAATTTGTTCTTCTTTTTATAATCGTATATTTTTTTTGATTAAAAATAAATTATTTAAATAATATTTGACATACTCGAAATTTATTTTGTAATTAATTTTTCTAAATAATTAAACTATAAATAATTAAAATGAATATTTAAAATTATAATAAATAGAAATAAAAATGAGACTTATTATTTTTTAAGTAGTATATAGATGTTAAAATGTTTATGTATTTAGGGGTTTCGGGGTTTATGAGCTTATTAATTTAAGTAAGTAGGCATTTAATGGTCTATTTTTTATTTAAAAAATAAAATAACTAAAAATTTATTATTATTATTTTTTCTTATTTTTTAAGATTATAACCTTTGAAAATATAATAATTTTTAAATTTTTTTAAAAAGTGAATACAATATTTATTTATAAGAATCATAATATTTATCTATCATATAAATTCAATATAAACAATTTATTAATATATATTATAATAATTATCAAAAAATAAATTAAAAATCTATTATGAATAAGATTGCTATTACTTAAAATATAATATCAAAACCTAAAATGATTCAAAATCAAAGTAAAATATATTACTAAATAATAATTATTTGTTTTTGAATTTTTAATATTTTTATAACTTATCAATTTTTTGATGAAAAATAATTTTTATAAATTATATTTTTAACTCATAATTTATTTTATAATTAATACATATATAAAAATAAGAAACTAAACAATCAAAATTAATTTTTTAAATTATAATTGAAAACAAATAAAAATGAATTTTATTAATTATTATTTAGGGTATATCGATTTAAAGGTTTATCTATATACGGGTATCGGGATTTTGTAGTTTAGTGATTTAAATGCTTAGGCATTTAGTGGTGTATAGGTTTTATTTAAACAATAGAATAACAATGAAAAAATATTTTTTTATTTTTTCACATTTCCAAAGTTTATAAACTTTGGAAATATAATAATTATAAATTTTTATCAAATATGAATACAATATTTAGTTATGATAATCATTAAAATTATATATCTTATAAATTCAATATAAACATTTTTATTGATAAATATTCTAATAATGATGAAAAAATAACTTAATAATCTATTATTAATAAGATAGATATTAATTAAAATATATTTACAAAACCTAAAATGATTCAGAAGCAAAGCAAAATATATTACTATACAATAATTTTTTGTTTTAATTTTTTTTTCTTTTAAAAAGTTTATCTATAATTTTTTGATGAAAAATAATTTATTTAAATTATTTTTGTGTAACTCATAAATTATTTTGTAATTAATATTTATATAAAAATAAACAAATAAAAAATTAAAATAAATATTTAAAATTATAATTAAAAAATGAGATTTATTATTTATTATTTAGGGTATACCAATCTAATTTAATTAGATTTGTCTTACTAATAATTTATTTTGTATTTAATATTTCTATAAAAATAAACTGCAAATTATTTAAAATAAAAATTTAAAATTATACTAAATAAAAATTAAAATGATATTTATGATTTATTATTAATGTATACTAGTTTAATGGTTTAAGTATTTAGAGGTTTTGTCTTTTAGGAGTTTAGCGATTAGGATTTTAGGCATTTAGTGGTTTATAGGTTTTATTTAATCAATAAAATAACAAAAAAAAAATTCGTAATTTTTTTCTCATTTTCATAGGTTATAACCTTTGAAAATATAATAATATTAAAATTTTTTTAAATGTGAATACAATATTTAGTTATAATAACATTAATAATTATATATGATATAAATTCAATATAAATAATTTTATTGATAGATATTATAATAATTATCAAAAATTAAATTAATAAACTATTAATAATAAGATAGATATTAATTAAAAAATATTTACAAAACACAAATTGATTCAAAATTAAAGTAAAATATAATACTGGATAATAATTTTTAATTTTTTAAATATTGACTTCTTTTATGAGCATATATATATATTTTTTGATTAAAAATAAATTCTTTAAATTATATTTGTCGCACTCATAATTTATTTTTTATAAATATTTCTATAAAAATAAACTAATAAATAATTAAAATTAATATTTAAAACTATAATAAATAAAAATTAATATTAGATTTATTAATTATTATGTATTATATAGCAGTTTAATGGTTTATGTATTTAGGTGTTTACTGATTTAATTGTGTATGCATTTAGTAGTTTATAGATTTTATTTAAAATATAAAAAACAAAACATTTAATTTTATTATTTTTTGCTATTTTCAAAGGTTATAACCTTTGAAAATATAATAATATTTAAATTTTTTTCAAAAGTGAATTCAATATTTAGTTATAATAATCATTATATTTATATATCATATAAATTCAACATAAACAATTTTAGTGATAAATATTCTTATAATGATCAAATAATAAATTAATAAAAATATTATTAATAAGATAGATATCAATTAAAATATAATTACAAAACATAATATGATTCATAAGCAAAGCAAAATATATTACTATATAATAATTTTTTGTTTTGAATTTTTTTTTATTTTAAAAAGTTTTTCTATATTTTTTTGATTAAAAATAATTTACATAAATTATGATTGTCTAACTCATAATTTATTTTTTAATTAATATTTATATAAAATACAAAATTAATAATTAAAATGAATATTTAAAATTATAATGAAAAAAATGATATTTATTATTTATTATTTAGGGTATACCAGTTTAATTTAAGTTATATCTGTCTCACTAATAATTTATTATGTAATTAATATTTCTATAAAAATAAACTGATAAATAATTAAAATAAAAATTTAAAATTATACTGAATAAAAATTAAAATGAGATTTATGATTTATTATTAATGTATACCAGTTTAATGGTTTTGACATTTAATTGTTTAGAGAACATTGTTTTTAGGCATTTAGTATTTTATAGGTTTTATTTAAACAATAAAATAACAAAAAAAATTGTAATATTTTCTCATTTTCAGAGGTTATAACCTCTGAAAATATAATAAAATTTAAGATTTTCTGAAATATGAATACAATATTTAGTTATAATAATATTAATAATTATATATAATATAAATCCAATATAAACAATTTTATTGATAGATATTATATTAATGATCAATAATTAAATTAATAAACAAATAATAATAAGATAGATATTAATTAAAAAATATTTAGAAAACCCAAATTGATTCAAAATTAAAGTAAAATATATTACTGAATAATAATTTTTAATTTTTAAATTTTACCTCTTTTATAAGCGTATATAACTTTTTTGATTAAAAATAAATTATTTAAATTATATTTGTCGCACACATACTTTAGTTTGTAATAAATATTTCTATAAAAATAAACTAATAAATAATTAAAATGAATATTTAAAATTATAATAAATAGAAAAAAAATTATATTTATAAATTATTATGTATTATATAGTGGTTTAATGGTTTATGTATTTAGGCATTACGGCGTTTAAGATTTACTGAATTAACTGTGTATGCATTTAGTTGTTTATAGGTTTTATTTTAAAAATAAAATAACATAAAATTTATTTTTATTTTTTTTTGATATTTTCAAAGGTTATAACCTTTGAAAATATAATAATTTTTAATTTTTTTTCAAAAGTGAATTCAATATTTAGTCATAATAATCATTATATTTATATTTCATATAAATTCAATATAAATAATTTTATTGATAAATATTCTATTAATTATGAAAAAATAAAATAATAAATTATTATTAATAAGATAGATATCAATTAAAATAATATTACAAAACCAAAAATGATTCAGAACCAAAGCAAAATATATTACTATATAATAATTTTTTGTTTTGAACTTTTTTTATTCTTTTTAAAAGTTTATCTCTATTTTTTTGATGAAAAATAATTTATATAAATTATATTTGTCTAACTCATAATTTATTTTGTAATTAATATTTATATAAAAATAAACAAATAAAAATTAAAATGAATATTTAAAATTATAATTAAAAAAAGATATTTATTCTTTATTATTTAGTGTATACCGCTATAATTTAAATTATATTTGTCTTACCAATAATTTATTTGGTAATTAATATTTCTAAAAAAATAAAATGTTAAATAATTAAAATAAAAATTTAAAGATTATACTGAATAAAAATTAAAATGAGATTTATGAATTATTATTAATGTATACTAGTTTAAATGGTTTAAGTATTTAGGGGATTTGGGTTTTAAGAGTTTAGTGATTTAATTGTTTAGTCCTTTAGTGATTTATAGTTTTTATTTAAAGAATGAAAAAACAAAAAATTTAATTTTTTGATTTTTTTTAATTTTTGAAGGGTATAACCTTTGAAAATATAATAATTTTTATTTTTTTTAAATGTGAATATAATATTTAGTTATAATAATCTTAATAATTTTATATAATGTAAACTAAATATAAATAATTTTATTAATAAATATTATAATAATGATCAAAAAATTAATTAATAAACTAGTATTAATAAGAATGATATAAATTAAAATATAATTTAAAATCTAAAATGATTCAAAATCAAAATAAGATATATTAATAAATAATAATTTTTTATTTTTAAAATTTTGCTTCTTTTTATAAACATATATTTTTTTTCGATGAAAAATAAATTATTTAAATTATATCTGTCTCACTAATAATTTATTTTTAATTAATAATTCTATAAAAATAAACTGATAAATAATTAAAATGAATAATAAAAATTATAATGAATACTAATAAAAATGAGAATTATGATTTATTATTTAGACTCTACTAATTTAATGTTTTGAGTATTTATGAGCTTCGGGGATTAGGAGTTTATTCATTTTAGTATTTAGTCATTTAGTGGTTTATAGGTATTATTTAAAAAATAAAATAAAATAAAGTATTTTTGTTATTTTTTCTCATTTTTGAAGGTTATAACCTTTGAAAATATAATAATTTTTAATTTTTTTTGAAAAGTGAATATAATACGAAGTTAATAATCATAATAATTAAATATCATATAAATTCAATAGAAATTATTTTATTGGTATATATTATAATAATGATGATAAAAAAAATAATAAACAATTATTAATAAGATAAATATTGTTTAAAATATATTTGCAAAACCTAAAATGATTCAAAATCAAAGTGAAATATTTTACTGAAATATTAATTTTAAATTTTTAAATTTTTGTATCCATATATATGCTTATATATTTTTTGATGAAAAAAGTTATTTTTTAATTATATTTGTATCACTAGTAATTTATTTTTTAATTTATATATCTATAAAAATAAACTAATAAATAATTATATTAATCTTACTAATTATATATCATATAAATTAAATATAAACAATATTAATGATAGATATTATAATAATGATCAAAAATTAAATTAACAAACTATTATTAAAAATCTAAATATTAATTAAAATATATTTACATAACAAAAAATTATTCAAAATCAAATCAAAATATTTTACTAAATAATAATATTTAATTTTTAAATTTTTATTTCTTTTATTATGATTATTTTTTTTTGATTAAATATAAATTAGTTAAATATTATTTGTCTCAATCGAAATTTATTTTGAATTAAATTTTTTAAAAAATTAAACTATAAATAATTAAAATGAATATTTAAAATTATAATAAATAGAAATATAAATGAGATTTATTATTTAATAAGTAAAATATAGCTATTAAAAGGTTTATGTATTTAGTGGTTTAGGCGTTTATGAGCTTAATGATTTAAGTAAGTAATCATTTAATGATTTGTAGGTTTTATTTAAAAAATAAAATACAAAAAAGTTATTTTTAATATTTTTTCTCATTTTTTAAGGTTATAACTTTTGAAAATATAATAATTTTTAAATTTTTTTCAAAAGAGAATACAATATTTATTTATAATAATCATAATAATTATATATCATATAAATTCAAATAAACAATTTTATTGATAGATATTCTAATAATAATCAAAAAATAAATTAAAAATTTATTATGAAGAAGATTGATATTACTTAAAATATAATATCAAAATCGAAAATGATACAAAATCAAAGCAAAATATATTACTAAATAATAATTATTTGTTTTTTAAAATTTTATTCTTTTTATAAGCTTATCAATTTTTTAATGAAAAATAATTTTTATAAATTATATTTTTAACTCATAATTTATTTTATAATTAATACATATATAAAAATAAAAAACTAAACAATCAAAATGAATTTTTTAAATTATAATGAAAACAAATAAAAATAAAATTTAATAATTATTATTTAGGGTATACCGATTTAAAGGATTATCTATATAGAGGTATCGAAATTTTGTACTTTAGTGATTTAACTACTTAGGCACTTAGTGGTGTCTAGGTTTTATTTAAACAATAGAATAACAAAGAAAAAATATTTTTTTTATTTTTTCACATTTTCAAAGGTTATAACCTTTCAAAATGTTATAATTTTAAAATTTTTTTCAAAAGTGAATAGAATATTTAGTTATAATAATCATTATATTTATATATCAAATAAATTTAATATAAACTATTTTATTGATAAATATTCTAATAATAATCAAAAAATCAATTAATAATCTATTATTAATAAGATAGATATCAATTATAATATAATTACAAAACCTAAAATGATTCATAAGCAAAGCAAAATATAATACTATATAATAATTTTTTGTTTTGAAATTTTTTTTTCTTTTAAAAAGTTTATCTATACTTTTTTGATGAAAAAAAATTATATAAATTATATTAGTGTAACTCATTAATTATTTTTTAATTAATATTTATATAAAAATAAAGAAATAAATAATTAAAATGAATATTTAAAATTATAAATAAAAAAATGAGATTTATTATTTATTATTTATTATTTGGGGTATACTAGTCTAATTTAAATTAGATCTGACTTACTAATAATTTCTTTTGTATTTAATCTTTCTATAAAAATAAACTAAAAATTAATTAAAATAAAAATTTAAAATTATACTGAATAAAAATAATAAAACCTATAAACCACAAAATACCTAAATACTTAAATTATTAAACTCTTAAACCCTGATACTGCTACACCATACAAACATATCGCCGGACCACAGTACACACGTGCACATATTCTTGTCCATTTTGGTGTAGCATTTAGAGGGGCCAGCAAGTCCTGGAAGCAGCCAGAAGTATGGGCCACCAGCTTGTAGAGGGCCCCACTAGCAAGTTGGGATGATAACATTCAGACAACTGACGAGATCGAGCAAAGTGGTCGGGAGTAAACCCAGGAGTAGCTAGTAGTGGGTCCCACTAGCCCTCTCAGCCAGCATAAAGGGCCACCCAACCGTCGCCCAACAGGAGTAGCGGGTAATCCATTATTAATTGGATAGCTGGAAAAATCCGAAGCATCACCAAGCAGGGTCGGTATGCAATGAAGTCCAAACCAGCTACACGGGAGCGAAAGATTCAAATTTGTAGTTTATGTTTGTAGTCTTATTTGTATTTTGAACTTTGTATGCATCATGTACTTGTAGAGACGGATCATGACATACTCACACACACAATCTTGTCTGTTCTCTATGTAGCATGAAATGAGGGCAACTGGACTCATGAGTATCTCTAAGTGGGACCCAATAATGCATTTTCTAAATACACATTAGGCGATGCTACTCTCTCGGGAGCAGAAAACCCATCTTTATAGCATTTTATAATTTAACTTATATTCTAGATTGGTTGTACGCGTAGATAATTAGACTATGATATGGACCTCATTACACCTGCACACCGATGCATGCATATTTTTTGATATTTTGTCAATGCAACATACAACCACTTCTTGGATCTCGAGGAGGATGCATTATAACCCAAGAGATACTCTTTTGAGGATCATTGGAGCAAAAGAATGTGGAATTCAGAGGTGAGAATGAATTGACAAAGTGCTATAGATATGGACTTGTTGATTTATGGGTATTCAGTTTTACATATATTCCATTGCATTGCAATGACATAGGCAAACATTTGATGCTGCATGTCACACACCCGCACAATCTTATATTTGCATAGTTTTAATAAGGTGCATCATTTAGGTTCCTCCAAAAGGCTTGGACAAATCCGAATGGAAAGGACACAGTGCACATAATGACTCAATGCCAACTCTGAAATCTGGAAATGCCAGGTGATTTTAGTTGTATTCATATGCTTGGAATTATTAGGCATTATGTTTTTTATGTATTTTATGCATGAAATCATTAAGGTGCATAGGATTTGGTGGGTCTGGCTAAATTAGTTAGCCTTTTAGTCTCTTGTAAGTTGTGTGCCTAAATGAAAAATAAAGTGTGTATTTTCCTGAAAAATAAAGTGTGTATTTTCCAAAAAAAAAACAAAAACAAACCATAAACCCTAAACTTTAAACCATAAACTATAACCCTAACCCATAAACCCTAAATCCTAAATCTCATGTTTTGCACTTTTATAATCAAATGACTAAGTGTTAAATTTAAATTAAGATTCACAACTTTTAGGAATGTCACAGATTTATCTTTTTGTTTATGTAACACAAAGTCATGACTCAAGGGGTGAGTTATGGATTCAATCTCTTTCTTGCTTTAGATTATTGTAGCATTAACAATGGTCATGATTGTATATTTTTACTCTAGAACACAAAATCATATCGATAAGAATATGCTATAACTTGTCTCTCTGTTGAACATATTGTTATGGCACTAAGAATGATCATGAATACATATCTAATCACTATAATACTGGGTCACAGTATTGGATATGACCATAGCTTGTGCATTTTATCTTTATTTTGCAAAGTCATTGCACTAGGAATGATTGTAACTTTGGACATTCCTCAAGAGCAAAAGTCATGACCCTAGAAATAGTTAAAACTCGATTACTACTCGTCATAACTTTCTAGAGCTAAAATTCTAGTGATTGGAAATATCAATATGGCTTTTTCCTTTGATTTGTGACCTCGAGTGTCAATATGCAAGACTAATATTTTGAGTAATTATTAAAACCTTTTATACATTTGAATATGATTCATTTACACCTTTTTGAGTATTGTGAGCTTGTATACACAATTCATTTAATATAAAATGAAAGAAATGATACTTTTCATATCCATGAGGATATAAAAAAAAGGCTTAGACATGCCAATAAAATAAATTTTTTGATTCTTGATTGAAAGAGAGCCCATATTTCTTGCCATGTTCAAACAACCCTGCGGCTAGTTTGTTCTAATAGGCTACAAGGTGGTTATTTTTTAGAGGTGAACTATGTTTTAAAAAAAATGCTTTAAGTGTTTGCATGAGAGATATTTTAGACGAAATTACAATAATCAATATAAATAGCATCCTCAACAACTAGCTATTTCAACACATAGGGGTACAACTTTGGTTTAGTCTGTTAGCGTACATGAGTCAAATTTCCTTTGATAGCCCAGTGATTCAACATCAAATATGATGAGACATAATATAGATAAAGTAAAAGCTCATATTATTTTGGTTAGAGCATTAGCAATCATTCTAGAGTTGAGAGAGGAATAGAAAAAATTATTTTAATATTCAGTATATTTTAAATTTTAATTTTAATTATTTATCAGTTTATTTTTATAGAAATATTAATTAAAAAATAAATTATTATCGAGACAGATCTAATTTAAATTAAACCGGTATATCCTAAATAATAAAGAATAAATCTCATTTTTTTTCATTTTAATTTTAAATATTCAAATTTAATTATTTATTTGTTTATTTTTATATAAATATTAATTAATAATAAATTATTAGTTACGCAAATATACATTATATAAATTATTTTTCTTCAAAATAATATAGATAAACTTTTTAAAAGAAAAAAAAAATTTCAAAACAAAAAATTATTATATAGTATTATATTTTGCTTTGCTTTTGAATCATTTTAGGTTTTGTAATTATATTATAATTGATATCTATTTATTAATAATAGATTATTAATTTATTTTTTGATTATTATTAGAATATTTATCAATAAAATAGTTTATATTGAATTTATATGATATATAAATATAATGATTATTAAATCTAAAATTTTAATTATATTTTAATTGATATCTATCTTATTAATAATAGATTATTAAATTATTTTTTGATCATTATTAGAATATTAATCACTAAAATTGTTTATATTGAATTTATATGATATATAAATATAATGATTTTTATAACTAAATATAGAATTCGCTTTTGAAAACAATTTAAAAATTATTATATTTTCAAAGGTTATAACCTTTGAAAATATCAAAAAAATAATAGAAATAAATTTTTTGTTATTTTATTTTTTAAATAAAATGTATAAACCACTAAATGCATACACAATCAAATCAGTATACTCCTAATCCCCGTAATACCTAAATACATAAACCATTAAACCACTATATAATACATAATAATTAATAAATCTAATTTTTATTTCTATTTATTATAATTCTAAATATTCATTTAATTATTTATTAGTTTATTTTTATAGAAATATTTATTCCAAAATAAATTATGAGTAAGACAAATATAATTTAAATAATTTATTTTTAATAAAAATATATATATACGCTTATAAAAGATGTAAAAATTAAAAATTAAAAATTATTATTCATTAATATATTTTACTTTAATTTTGAATCAATTTGAGTTTTGTAAATATTTTTTAATTAATATCTATCTTATTATTAATAGTTTATTAATTTAATTATTGATAGTTATTATAATAACTATCAATAAAATTGTTTATATTGAATTTATATGATGTATGATTATTAATAATATTATAACTATAAATTGTATTCACATTTCAGAAGATTTTAAATCTAAAAACCATTAAACTGGTATACATTAATAATAAATCATAAATCTCATTTTAATTTTTTTCAGTATAATTTTAAATTTTTATTTTAATTATTTATCAGTTTATTTTTATAAAAATATTTATTACAAAATAAATTATCAGTGAGACAGATATAATTTAAATAATTTATATTTCACCAAAAAAATATAAGCTTATAAAAATATGCACAATTTTAAAATCAAAAATTTATTATTTATTAAAATATTTTATTTTGATTTTGTATCATTTTAGATTTTGCATTTATATTTTAATTTATATCATTCTTTTTTATAATAGTTTATTAATTATTTATTGATCATTATTATAATAACTATTAATGAAGATATTTATATTGAGTTTACATTATATATAATTATTAAGATTAGTATAACTAAATATATATTTATATTTTAAAAAAAAATTAAAAATTATTCTATTTTCAAAGGTTATAACCTTGAAAAATTAAAAAAAAACAAAAAATTAAATTTTTTGTTTTTTCTTTCTTTATAAAAAACTATAAATCACTAAAGGCATAAACACTTAAACCACTAAACCCCAAAACACCTAAATACCTAAACCATTAAAATTTTATATCCTGAATAATAAATAATAAATCTCACTTTTATTTGTATTCATTATTATTCATTTTAATTACTTTTTATTTTATTTTTATAGAATTATAAATTACAAAATATATTATGAGGAAGACAAATATAATTTAAATTATATACTTTTAAGAACAAAAAATATAAACTTATAAAAAGAAGCAAAATATCAAAAACATTATTAGTTAGTAATTTATTTTACATTGATTTTAAATAAATTTAGGTATTGCAAATATATTTTAAATAATATCTATTTTATTTATAATAGTTTATTAATTTATTTTTTGATCATTAATATAATATCTATCAATATAATTGTTTATATTGAATTTATATGATATATAATTATTAATATTATCATAACTAAATATAATATTCCCATTTTAAAAAAAATTAAAAATTGTTATATTTTCAAAGGTTATAACCTTAAAAAATGAGAAAAAATAACAAAAAATAAATTTTTTGTTATATCATTGTTTAAATAAAACTTATAAACCATTAAATGCCTAAACACATAAATCTCTAAACTCCTAAACCCCGAAGCCCCTAAATACTTAATCCTTTAAACTCGTAAACCATAAATATAATTTAAATAATTTATTGAAATATTAATTACAAAATAAATTATGAGTGAAACAAATATAATTTAAATAATTTATTGTTTATCAAAAAAATATATAATTTTATAAAATGAGGCAAAAACTAAAAAAAAAATTATTATTTAGTAATAAATTTAGATTGATTTTAAATCATTTTTGTTTTCGTAATTAAATTTTAATTTATATCTATCATATTAATAATTGTTTATTAATTTATTTTTTGATAATTCATATAATATCTATCAATAAAATTGTTTATATTTAGTCTTTAATTTATATTGTTATAATAATTATTATTACTACAGATTGTATTCATATTTTTAAAAAATTTTAAAATTATTATATTTTCAAAGGTTATAATCTTTGAAAATTTGAAAAAATATCAAAAATAATTTATTTGTTATTTCATTGTTTAAATAAAACCTATAAACCACTAATTGCCTAAATACTTAAATGAATAACTTCTAAATCTCGAAAACCCTGAATTGATAATCTTTTTAATCAAATATATTCTAAATAATAAATAATAAATTCATTTTTATTTTTTCATTATAATTTTAAATATTCATTTTAATTATTTATTTGTTTATTTTTATATAAATATTAATTACAAAATAAATTATTAGTCAGACTATAATAATTTATATAATTATTTTTCAACAAAAAAAATTTAGATAAACTTATTAAAAGAAAAATAAATTAAAAACAAAAAATTATTATATAATAATATAATTTGCTTTGCTTCTGAATCATTATTGGTTTTATAATTATATTTTAATTGATATCTTTCTAATTAATAATAGATTATTAATTTGTTTTTGATCATTATTAGAATATGTATCAATAAAATTGTTTATTTTGAATTTATATGATATATAAATATAATGATTATTATAACTAAAATTGAATTTACTTTTGAAAAAAAATTTTAAAATTATCACATTTTCAAAGGTTATAACCTTTGAAAATGTGAAAAAATAAAAAAAAAATATTTTTTTTGATAATTCATTGTTACATAAAACCTATAAACCACTAAATGCCTAATAGTTAATTCAATAACTTCTATATCTCTAAAACCCTAAATGTCTTATAATTATTTGATCATTTTTATAATATATAACAATAAAATTACTTATATTCAATTTAAATGTCTTATAATTATTAAGATTATTATTACTAAATAATATATTTACATTTGAAAAAAATTTAAAAATTATTATAAGTTCAAAGGTTATAACCTTCGAAAATGATAAAAAATCACAATAATAATTTTTTTATTCTTTTATTATTTAAATAAAACTTATAACCCACTAAATACACAAACATTTAATTCTCTAAACACCTAAACACCAAAACCCCCTAAATACTTAAACTATTAAACCTATATAACCTAAATATTAAATAATAAATCTCATTTTTATTTGTATTCATTATAATTTTAAATATTCATTTTAATTATTTTTTAGCTTATTTTTATAGAAATATTAATTACAAATTAAATAATGAGTGAGACATATATAATTTTAAAAAATAATTTTTAATGAAAAAAAAATAAGCTTATAAAAATAAACAGAATTTCAAAAATTTAAAATTTTATTTAGTAATATAATTTACTTTGATTTTGAATTATTTTGGTTTCTGGAAATATATTTTAATTAATATATATCTGTTTAATAATAGTTTATTATTTTATTTTTTGATCATAATAATAATATATATTAATAAATTTTTTTATATTGAATTTACAACAAATATAATTTTTAAGATTATTATAACTTAATATTGTATTCATATTTTATAACTTTTAAAAAATTATTATATTTTTAAAGGTTATAACATTTGAAAATAACGAAAATTCATAAAAATAAATTTTTTGTAATTTCTTTGATTTAATAAAACCTATAAACAACGAAATTTGTAAACATATAAATCAATAACTCATTAACCCCAAAACCACAAAAAACTTAAACAATTAAATATACCCTAAATAATAAATCATAAATCTTATTTTAATTAGTATTCATTATAATTTTCAATATAAAATTTAATTATTTATTAGTCTAATTTTATAGAAATATAAATTATAAAATAATTATTAGTTAGACAAATATAATTTAAATTTTTTATTTTTCATCAAAAAATATATAAGCATATAAATGGATACAAAAATTTAAAAATTAAAATTAATATTTCGTAAAATATTTCACTTTAATTTTGAAACATTTTAGGGTTTGAAAATATATTTTAAACAATATTTAACTTATTAATAATTGTTTATTACTTTGTTATG
Source organism: Sapria himalayana (assembly GCA_029783825.1). Lineage (NCBI taxonomy): Eukaryota > Viridiplantae > Streptophyta > Magnoliopsida > Malpighiales > Rafflesiaceae > Sapria > Sapria himalayana. Next base: position 127,613 of record JAREIK010002384.1, on the reverse strand, counting down.
ATCATTATTATAATATATATCAATAAAATAGTTTATATTGAATTTATTTGATATATAATTATTATGATTATTATAACTTCATATTATATTCACTTTATAAAAAAAATTATAAATTATTATATTTTCAAAGGTTATAACATTCAAAAATGAGAAAAAATAACAAAAATAAATTTAATTTATTTATTTTTTATATGAACCCTATAAACCACTAAATGACTAAATTCTAAAATGACTAAACTCCTAAACCCCGAAGCCTATAAATACTTAAAACATTAAATTAGTATAGTCCAAATAATAAATCATAAATCTAATTTTTATTAGTATTCATTATAATTTTAAATATTCATTTTACTTATTTATCAGTTTATTTTTATAGAAATATTAATTACAAAATAAATTATTAGTGCGACATATATAGTTTAAATAATTTATTTTTCTTTAAAAAAATGCTTATAAAAAGGCATATTTTTAAAAATAAATAATTATTATTTTGTAATATATCTTATTTTTATTTTGAATCATTTTAGATTCTACAATTATATTTTAATTTATATCATTCTTATTAATACTAGTTTATTAATTTATTTATTGATCATTATTATAATATCTATTAATAAAATTATTTATATTTAGTTTACATAATATATAATTATTAAGATTATAATAACTAAATATTATATTCACATTTAAAAAAATTAAAAATTATAGTATTTTCAAAGGTTACAACCTTCAAAAATTAAAAAAAATTAAAAAATTAAATTTTTTGTTTTTTAATTCTTTAGATAATAATTATAAATCACTAAAGGTCTAAACACTTAAATCACTAAACTCTTAAACCTAAAAACACCTAAATACTTAAACCAATAAACCGGTATATCCTGAATAATAAATAATACATCTCAATTTTATTTTTATTCATTATAATTTTAAATAATTATTTTAATTATTTATTAGTTTATTATTATAGAATTATAAATTACAAAATAAATTATGAGTAAGACAAATTAATTTAAATAATTTATTTATAATAACAAAAATATAAAGTTATAAAAAAAGTAAAAGATTAAAAAAATTATTTTTAAGTAATTTATTTTACTTTGATTTTGACTGAATTTAGATTTTGCAAATATATTTTAATTAATATCTATCTTATTAATAATAGTTTATTAGATTTTTTTGATCATTATTATAATATCTAGCAATGTAATTATTTACATTGAATTTAAATGACTTATAATTATTAAGAATATTAAAACTAAATATTATATTTACATTTGAAAAAAATTTAAAAATTATTATATTTTCAAAGATTAAACCTTCAAAAATTTAAAAAATAATAAAAATAAATTTGTTGTTATATCATTGTTAATATAAAACTTATAAACCACTAAATGCCTAAACACTTAAATCTCTAAACTCTTAAACACAAAAGCCCCGAAATACTTAAACCTTTAAACAAGTAAACCTTAAATATAATTTAAACAATTTATTAAAATATTAATTACAAAATAAATTATGAGTGATACAAATATAATTTAAATAATTTATTTTTTATCAAAAAGAAATATAATCTTATAAAATGAAGAAAAAACTAAAAAAAGAATTATTATTTAGTAATAAATTTTACTTGGATTTTGAATATTTTTAGGTTTTGCAATAATAAATTTAATTTATATGTATCATATTAATAATAGCATATTAATTTATTTTTTGATAATTTATATAATATCTATCAATAAAATTGTTTATATTTAGTTTATATTATATATAATTATAATGATTATTATTACTAAATATTGTATTCACATTTTTAAAAAATTTTAAAATTATTATATTTTCAAAAGGTATAACCTTTGAAAATGTGTAAAAATATCAAAAATAATTTTTTTTGTTAATTCATTGTTTAAATAAAACCTATAAACCACTAAATGCCTAAAAACATAAATCACTAAATCATAAACGAAAAAACCTCTAAATACTTAAAATATTAAACTGGTATACATTAATAATAATTCATAAATCTCATTTTAATTTTTATTCAGTATAATTTTAAATTTTTATATTAATTATTTATTAGTTTATTTTTATAGAAATATTAATTACAAAATAAATTATTAGTGAGATAGATCTAATTTAAATTAGACTGGTATACCCAAAATAATAACGAATAAATCTCAATATATTTTTTTTAATTATAATTTTAAATATTCATTTTAATTATTTATTTATTTATTTTTATATAAATATTAATTAAAAAATAAATTATGAGTTGGACAAATATAATTTATATAAATTAATTTTCATCAAAAAAATATGGATAAACTTTTTAAAAGAAAGAAAATTTTCAAAACAAAAAATTATTATATAGTAATATATTTTGATTTCTTATGAATCATTTTAGGTTTTTTAATTATATTTTAATTGATATCTATCTTATTAATAATAGATTATTAATATATTTTTTTGAACATTTTTAGAATATTTATCAATAATATTGTTTATATTGAATTTATATGATATATAAATATAATGATTATTATAAATAAATATTGAATTCACATTTGAAAAAAATTTAAAAATTATTATATTTTCAAATTTTATAAACTTTGAAAATATCAAAAAATAATAAAAATAAATATTTTGTTATTTTAATTTTTAAATAAAACCTATAAACCAATAAATGCATACACAGTTAAATCAGTAAACTCTTAAAGCTCGTAATGTTTAAATACATAAACCATTAAACTGCTATATACTACTTAATAATTAAGAAATCAAATTTTTATTTCAATTTATTATTATTTTAACTAGTCATTTTAATTATTTATAAGTTTATTTTATAGAAATATTTATTAAAAAATAAATTATGAGTGCAACGAATATAATTTAAATAATTTAATTTTAATCAAAAAATATATATATGCTTATAAAAGTAGAAATTTAAAAATTAATAATTATTATCCAGTAATATATTTTACTTTAATTTTGAATCAATTTGGGTTTTGTAAATATTTTTTAATTAATATCTATCTTTTTATTAATAGTTTATTAATTTAATTTTTGATCATTATTATATTGTCTATCAATAAAATTATTTATAATGAATTTATATGATATATAATTATTAATATTATTATAACTAAATATTATATTCACATTTAAAAAAATTCTAAATATTATTATATTTTCAAAGGTTATAACCTAAAAAAATAATAACAAATTATAGAAATTTTTTTTCTTATTTTATTTTTATATATAAAACCTATAATCCACAAAAAGCCTAAAAACATAAATCGGTAAACTCCTAACTACAAAACCTGTAAATACATAAACTATTAAACTGGTATACATTAATAATAAATCTTAAATCTCATTTTAATTTTTATTCAATATAATTTTAAAATTTTATTTTAATTATTTATCAATTTATTTTTATAGAAATATTAATTATAAAATAAATTATTAGTGAGACGGATCTAATTTAAATTAAACTAGTATCCCTAAATAATAAATAATAAATAATAAATCTCATATTTTTTATTATAATTTTAAATATTCATTTTAATTATTTATTTGTTTATTTATAAATAAATATTAATTAAAAAATAAATTATGAGTTAAACAACTATAATTTATATAAATTATTTTTCATCAAAAAAATATAGATAAACTTATTAAAAGAAAAAAAAATTCAAAAACATAAAATTATTATATAGTAATATATTTTTCTTTGCTTCTGAATCATTTTAAGTTTTGTAATTATATTTTAATTAATATCTATCTTATTATTAATGGAGTTTTAATTTATTTATTGATTATTATTAGAATATTTATCAATAAAATTGTTTATATTGAAGTTATATAATATATAAATATAATGATTAGTATAACTAAATATTGTATTCACATTTGAAAAAAATTTATAAATTTTGATATTTTCAAAGGTTAACCTTTGAAAATATCAAAAAATAATAAAAATAAATATTTTGTTATTTTATTTTTTAAATATAACCTATAAACCACTCAATGCTAGGGGTGCTCATGGGACGGGACGGGCCTGGATGGGGATTACAAATCTTCAGTTCCTTCCCATAGTTCTGAGATTTTTTTTGAAGATCCAGACCCGTCCCATAGGTTGAAAATATTGGGAGGGGATTGGACGGAGATTGGTGATTTTTGATAAGATAGAACGGAACCTAGACGGAACGGATTTCAGACATTTTTTTCAATTTATTTTCTTCAAACAGGCCAAGTTAGTTCATGTCGAACCCCTTTGTTGTACCATTTATCATTCCTTAGTTATGTATCTATCAAACTCAAATTGGGCCAATTTTGTTTTCTCAAATAGGCTGAATACCGCAAACGAGTTCCATTACCTTGTCAAAAGCTTTGATGTTTAGAAAAGGATAGAAATGTTAAATAGAATGGGATCGAGTTGTGTTCTTAATTTGGTTCTTTGTTTTTTCACAAGTTGGCTATGTTCAGCAGAGTGAAAGTAAACCATAATAGCAATACTACATTTTTTAGGAAATTGCTTAAAATATTAATGAACAGCTAAAGATGGCCACAAACATTTGGTAGCAGCAATTACTACTTAAGTAAATGCTAAAATTAAGCAGTTTAATATAACAAAAAAATACAACTAATAAAAACCTTGATAATAATCATTTCAAAGGTCCGTCCCGGAACAGCAACGAAAATCCAAACCCAATTAATTATCTCTTCTACAACTCATCCCTTTTCTTCCTCCACTGTAGAAGGACAACTAGAGATAAAAACGTGTTAATCATGTAGACATAAATTTATAAGATGAAAGAGTAATAAAAAAACAAAATATTACCTTCTAAAATTTAATACACCCATTCCAAATTTAGTTGGACAACTATAGTTGGAAGAATATTTGGATCTTGTGACCCCTCTGAAAATTGTAATTGAACCATATTTTTATTAAATTGAATGAATAAAATAAGTTAAAGTGAAATTAAAATTTACAAGATTTTTATACTAACCTGATTCATTATCATAAAGGTCTTGAACTAATTCTTCAATTTCAATAGGTTTGATTGAGCTTCTCAACCAATCATGTAGACATATGAGAACTTCTGCTGTAATCGGTGTTAAAGAACTCCTAAATTTATCTAAATTTCTCTCCCCAGTGCTAAATGTAGATTCGTAGGCAACAGTAGATGCTTGGATAGCAAATACATCCCTTGCTACAATTACCAAAGAAGGATACCTAACCTCATTTACCTTCCACCAGTTTAGAAGATCAAAATCAATTCTATTTTTTTAAAGTTTGTATTCCAAGTACCTATCCAACTCTTCCAAAGCTGCAACTTCTTGTTATTTCTCCAAATCAACAAAAAAAAATCATCAACATAAGTATCACTACCATCAAAGAAATTATCATTTTTATTCAACACAGTAGATGAGAAATCATCTTCTTTTGATTCATCTTCATTTAAATTTTTATAATCATCCATCATCTCATTTAAAGCATTTATTACCTATTTCAACAAATTTTTAGCCAATTACTCTCCATAATGCTAAGTGTACTTAACCTTGAGATATTTGAGCTTATATATAGGATCCAACACTACTACTACAAAAAGCATAATATTTGTTGACTGAAGAGAACCCCAATATTTGTTGAATTTATGCCTCAAGTTCATACCCATTTCAGACACCATTGTATCTCGACTATTTTCACAAATCTTAATTTCTTTCAAAATTTGAATAATCTCAGGAAAATAAACAATAGAGGTAGAATTTTATAAGCCAGAAAATTTACAAGTTACCTCATAAAAAGTTTTCAAGAAACGAGCCAAAATTTCGGCATTTGTTTAGTCTCTCTCAGTTGGATCGTTTGAACCAAACTCCTTCAAAAACCTTTTGTCTTTGTCCTTCAACTTATCAAATTCTTTTTGATATTTTATATCAGTTTGTAGCATCAAATAAGTTGAATTCCATCTTGTAGGACAATCTAATTGCAATGAAGATCCATATGTCATGTTTGCTTCTTCAACACATTACTTAAACATATCTAATCTTTTAGGACTACTCCTCACATATTTCACCACAACTCTAATTTTTTGAATAGCACCCTCAACTACTGCACTGCCATCTCTGACAATTAAGTTTAGGATATGAGCACAACATCTCATATGAAAATGCTCGCCTCTCAAAGGTACAATACTTTTCTTCACAAGCCTTTTTTTCAATTGTTCAACTGGAACATCATTATCTAATGCATTGTCAATAGTAATGCACATCAACTTTCTCAAACCCCTTTCATTCATGCAAATCTCAATAGCATTTCTAATATTAACTCCAGAATGACTTTTAATTACACAAAAGTTCAAAAGCCTTTTATGCATATTCCATTGAGAATCAATGAAATGAACAGTCAAACATATATAAGACAAATTTTGAATGCTAGTCCAGTGTCGGTAGTCAATGAAACTCTACAACAATGAGATGATATGCTATCAAATAATTTCTTCTTTTCCTTCAAAAATAAAGAAAAACAATTTCTGAGTGTAGAGTGCCTAGATGGAATTTTAAATTGAGGCACACTAACTTCAAAAACTCCTTGAACTCATCCCTCTCAACAAAACAAAAAGGAAATTCATCTTTTATGATTATTTTCACCAAAGCCTCCCTAACTAGTTGTTGATCAAATTGCCAACAAGATAATTTGTTATCCTCTGAACTAGTACCTTTAGTGAAACTCACAATGATTGTGACTTAACTTTACCTTTGAAAACTTCTATTAATTCTTTTTTGTGTGGAAATTTCCTACAAGTCTTTCTCAAGTATTTCGATAAACCCGAATTATCTTGATCACTTTTTTTCCATGTATTCTTTCCTACACCATATACAAGTTGCCCTACTAGTTTCATTTCGCTCTGAATCAACTAATATCTCAGAAATTTCCTAAGCAGCAGAGTTATACTTTTTATGAGCTTGAGGTTCAGTTGTACCTTGACTTTCTTTTACAATTAGAATTGAAGAACCTGCCATAACAATATGAGGGTTCGTGAAAGGATGATGATTGGATTTACCATTACTTTTATCATTTGAGATGTGACCATCTTCAATTTATTATATTTTTTGGTTACCGCTGGATAATGCCATCTGCATTGCCATTAATTAATATGATATGTTAAGTATGAATACATTTAAATATTTCAAACAAGCAAGCTTTACAAAACTAACTGTAACACATTCATCCCACTCATTCGGCCCAACCACAACACCACAACCAATACTCAACAAAACTGACTGAGACCTTTACAAAACAAGCAAGCTTTACAAAGCTACAAGTACATGGTGCATACAAATTCCAAAATACAAATAAGACTACAAACATAAACTACAAGTTTGAATCTTTCGCTCCCGTGTGGCTGGTCTAGACTCCATTGCTTACTGGCCCTGCTTGGTGAAGCTTTGGATTTTGCAGGCTTTTCAATTAATCATGGATTACCCGCTACTCCTGTTGGGCGATGGTTGTGTGGCCATCAATGCTGCTTGATATCGCTAGTGGGACCCACTTCTAGCTACTCCTAGGTTTACTGCCGACCACTTTGCTCGGTCTCTTCAGTTGTCTGAATGTTATCATCACGGCTTGCTAGTGGGGCCCTATACAAGCTGTTGGCCCATACTTTTGGCTGCTTCCAAGACTTGTTGGCCCCCCTAAATGCTACACTAAAATGGACAATAATATGTGCACGTGTGTATTGTGGTCTGTTGCCATGTGTGTGTGGTGCAGCAGTATCAGGGTTTATGAGTTTAGTAATTTAAGTATTTATGTATTTTGCGTTTTATAGGTTTTATTTAAATTATTAAATAATAAAAAAACTATTTTTAAGATTTTTTCTCATTTTCAAGGTTATAACCATTGAAAATCTTATAATTTTTAATTGTTTTTCAAAAGTTAATACAATATTTAATTATAATAATCATAAAAATTAAATATCATGTAAATTCAATATAAATAATTTTATTGATCGATATTATAATACTGATCATAAAATAGATTATTAAACTATTATTAATAAGGTAGATATTAATTAAAATATATTTTCTAAACCTAAAACGATTCAAAATCAAAGTAAAATATATTACTAAATAATAATTTTTTATTTTTAAAATTTTGATTCTTTTTATAATCTTATAAATTTTTTTGATGAAGATAAATTATTTAAATTATATTTGTCGTATTCATAATTTTATTTGAAATTAATATTTCTATAAAAATAAACTAATAAAAAATTAAAATGAATATTGAAATTATAATGAATACAAATAAAAATGAATATTGAAATTATAATGAATACAAATAAAAATGAGATATATGATTAATTATTTAGGGTATACCGGTTTAATGGTTTTAGTATTTAGGAGGTTAGGAGTTTAGTGATTTAAGAGTTTAGGCATTTAGTAGTTTATATGTTTTATTTAAATAATGAAATAACAAAAAAATTATTTTTTAAATTTTTTATCAATTTTGAAGGGTATAACCTTTATAAATATAATTATTTTTAAATTTTTTTCAAATGTGAATACAATATTTAGTTATAATAAACTTAATAATTATATACCATGTAAATTAAAAATAAACAATTTTATTGATAGATATTAATAAACTAAATATAAATATAAATATAATAAAGATCAAAAAATAAATTAAAAAACTATTATTTAATGATAGATATTTATATATTATTTATAAATACAAAAACCTTTAAAGATGGTTTAAATGTTTAAGTATTTTAGGGTTTTGGGTTTTAGGAGTTTATTGATTTAAGCGTTTAGGCATTTAGTAGTTTATCTATAATTTTTTGATCAAAAATAATGTATATAAATTATTTTTGCCTAGCTCAATTTATTTTGTAATAAATATTTATATATAAATAAACAAATAAATAATTAAAATGAATATTCAAAATTATAATGAACAAAAATGAGATTTATTATTTATTATTTAGAGATACTTTTTAAATTTAAATTACATCTATCTCACTAATAATTTATTTTGTAATTAATATTTCTACAAAAATAAACTGATAAATAATTAAAATAAAAATTTAAAATTATACTGAATAAAATTTAAAATGAGATTTATGATTTATTATTACTGTATACCAGTTTAATGGTTTATGTATTTAAATGTTTTTTCATTTAGGATTTTAGTGATTTATGTTTTTAGGCTTTTAGTGGTTTATACATTTTATTTAAAAAAATAAAATATCAAAAAAATTTGATATAATTTTTTCTCATTTTCATTGGTTATAATGTTTGAAAATATAATAATATTTAAAATTTTTTGAAATGTGAATACAATATTTAGGTATAATAATATTAATAATTATATATCATATAAATTCAATAAACAATTTTATTGATATATATTATAATAATGATCAAAATTAAATTTATAAACTATTGATATTAAGCTAGATATTAATTAAAAAATAATTACAAAACCCAAATTGATTCAAAATTATAGTAAAATATACTTATGGATAACAATTTTTAATTTTTAAATTTTTACTTCTTTTATAAGCATATATATTTTTTAAATTATATTTGTCACACTCATAATTTATTTAGTAATAATTATTTCTATAAAAATAAACTAATAAATAATTAAAATGAATATTTAAAATTTTAATAAATAAATTAAATATTAGATTTATTAATTATTAAGTAGTATATAGCAGTTTAATAGTTTATGTATTTTGGCATTATGGGGTTTTGGAGTTTACTGATTTAACTGTGTATGCATTTAGTGGTTTATAGGTGTTATTTAAAAAAAATATCAAAAAAAATTATTTTTTTTTATTTTTTGATATTATTAAAGGTTATAACCTTTCAAAATATAATAATTTTTAAATTTTTTTCAAAAGTGAATACAATATTTAGTTATAATAATCATTATATTTATATATCATATAAATTCAATATAATTATTTTTATTGATAAATATTCTAATAATGATCAAGGAATAAATTAATAATCTATTATTAATAAGATAGATATCAATTTAAATATAATTACAAAACCTAAAATGATTCAGAAACAAATCAAAATATATTACTATATAAAAATTTTTTGTTATGAATTTTTTTTTCTTTTAAAAATTTATCTAAATTTTTTTGATGAAAAATAATTATATAAATTATATTTGTCTAACTCAATTTATACTGTAATTAATAATTATATAAAAATAAATGAATAAATAATTAAAATGAATATTTTAAATTATAATGAAAAAATAATATTGAGATTTATTATTTATTATTTAGTGTTTACTGGTTTAAAATGATTATCTATTTAGGGTTTTCGAGATTTAAGAGTTATTGATTTAAGTATTTAGGCATTTAGTGGTTTATAGGATTTATTTAAATAATGAAATAACAAAAAAATTATTTTTATTATTTTTTCACATTTTCAAAGTTTATAACATTTGAAAATATAATAATTTTAAATTTTTTTTAAAATGTGAATAAAATATTTTGTAATATTAATCATTATACTTATATATAATATAAACTGATGGTAAATACTTTAATTGATAGATATGATATCAATTATCAAAAAATAAATTAATAAACTATTATTAATATGATAGATATAAATTAAAATATATTTACAAAACCTAAATGGTTCAAAATCAAAGTAAAATTTATTACTAAATAATAATTTTTTGTTTTTAAATTTTTACTTCTTTTTATAAGATTATATTTTTTAAAAAGAAAATTATTAATATTATATCTGTCTGAGTAATTATTTATTTTATAATTAATATTCATATAAAAAATAAACTAATAAATATTTAAAATTATAATGAATAAAAATTAAAATGAGATTTAAGATTTATTATTGCTGTATATGTAATTTATTTTTTGATAATCTGTTTGTATAACCAAATATTTTATTTTTAATATTTTCATGTAAGTGCAGGAAAGGAAATATTAAGAGGCTGAGGATGCAGCAGTAGCACAATAATAGAGGTCTCGCTGACCGGACAGCGGGCCGAAATTAGAGCAGAGCCTGACCCGTCTCATGATCTGTACCGCTCCGGTTAAATGAACCGAGAGAAATTTTATTATAAAATGTTTTGTAATTTTATTTTTGGGTGGCTTTTTTTGGACCCGTGGAACTGTTCATGATCTCTCTCTCTTTTCTCTGTGTGATTTATCGCGACTATTCTGTGTGCTACATACTGTAAGACATTTATGTTGCTTTAATCTGTAATGCATAAGCATTTTCTGGTGGATTTAGCTAGTTGTACTGAGCGACTAGCGAACCACGTTATTTTCGGTGTTTATTTCTCATTTTTTGATTCTATCATGGATAGTTGCTGAATTGGGATATATATTGCTTGTTTTCTGTTGTTTCTGTGTTTGTGTATCTCAATCTCACTACCATGGAAGCATAATTGCCCAACAATTAAATATGGTATACAGGTCTAATGGATCGATTATTTAGGGGTTTTCTTGTTTCAGAGTTTAGCAATTTATGTTTTTAAGCATTCAGTGGAATATAGGTTTTATTTATATAATAATAAAAAAATTTTTTTATTGATTTTTTTTAGATTTTCAAAGGTTATAAACTTTTAAAATAAAATAATTTTTGAAATCTTTTGAAATATAAATACCATGTATAATTATATTAATCTTATTAATTATATATCATATAAATTCAATATAAATAATTTTAATGATAGATATTATAATAATGATCAAAAATTAAATTAATAAACTATTATTAATAATATAAATATTAATTAAAATATATTTACATAACATAAAATGATTCAAAATCAAATAAAAATAAATTACTAAATAATAATATTTAATTTTTAAATTTTTCCATCTTTTTATAAGCTTATATTTTTTTATGATTAAAAATAAATTATTTAAATAATATCTATCTCACTCGAAATTTATTTTGTAATTTATTTTTCTAAAAATTAAAATATAAATAATTAAAATGAATATTAATAATTATAATAAATAGAAATAAAAATGAGATATATTATTTATTAAGTAGTATACAACTGTTATAAGGTTTATGTATTTAGGGGTTTCGGGTTTTATGAGCTACTGATTTAAGTAAGTAAACATTTAGTGGTCTATAGGTTTTATTTAAAAAAGAAAAAACAAAAAAATTATTTTTTGTATTCATTCTCATTTTTTAAGATTAGAACCTTTGAATATATAATAATTTTTAAATTTTTTTCAAAAGTGAAAACAATATTTATTTATAATAATCATAATAATTATATATCATATAAATTCAATATAAACTATTTTATTGATAGATATTCTAATAATTATCAAAAAATAAATTAAAAATCTATTATGAATAAGATTGATATTACTTAAAATATAATATCAAAACCTAAAATGATTCAAAAGCAAAGCAAAATATATTACTTAATAATAATTATTCATTTTTAAATTTTATTATTTTTATAAGCTTATCTATTTTTTGATGAAATATAATTTTGGAAAGGTCCAGATCATAACAATATCCATCCCGAGAACCATCCCATCCTAAAAAACTGATACTAGAACCAAGAATATATATATATCATGAAGATCCCACCAATTCCGTTACTGCCCATCCAATTTTGATGCACCTATTGCTGTTTCGATGAGTTCCAGGCCACCTCATGCCTTTCCAGTCATTTTAGTTAGGTCTAACCCTTGTCCTTCGCACTTCTAGTTGCCTCCACCATATCCCAGATGCCACCACTATTTTGGTTTGTTTTTTTGACGAGTATTGAATGATTAATTATTATTATTATGTGTCTTAGTCAATTTTGTTGATTATTGGTTGTGGTGTTGTGGTTGGGCCGGATGGGTGGGCCGGATGTGTTATAGTGAGTTTTGTAGAGCTTGCTTGTTTGAAATATTTATATGTATTATTGCTTAACATATCATATTAATTAATGGCAATGCAGATGGCACAATCTAGCGGTAAACGAAAAATACAATAAATTGAAGATGATCACAGCTCAAATGATCAAAGTACTGGTAAATCCAATCATCATCCTTTCTCGAACCATCCTATTGTTACGGCATGTTCTTCAATTCCAATTGTAAAAGAAAGTCAAGGTACATCTGAACCTCAAGCTCATAAAAAGTATAAGTCTGCTGTTTTGGAAACTTATGAGATATTAGTTGATCCAGGGGAAAATGAAACTGGTAGGGTAGCTGGTATATGGTGTAGGAAAGAATACATTAAAAAAAGTGATCAAGGTAATTCGGGTTTATGGAAATACTAGAGAGAGACTTGTAGTAAATTTCCACTCAAAAAAGAATTAATAGAAGCTCACAAAGGTAAAGACAAGTCACAATCTTTGTTGAGTTTCACTAAAGGTACTTGTTCAGAGGATAACAAATTTACTTGTTGGTAATTTGAATAACAACTAGTTAGGGTGGCTTTGGTGAAAATGATGATAAAAGATGAATTGCCTTTTTGTTTTGTTGAGAGGGATGAGTTTAAGGAGTTTTGTGAAGTTAGAGTGCCTCATTCGATCTACGAACTCTATATTGAGGGATTGTTTTTCTTTGTTTGTGAAGGAAAAGAAGAAATTATTTGATAGTATATCTTCTCATTGTTGTAGAGTTTCATTGACTACCGACACTTGCACTAGCATTCAAAATTTGTCTTATATATGTTTGACTGTTCAATTCATTGATTCTGAATAGAATATGCATAAAAGGCTTTTAAACTTTTGTGTAATTAAAAGTCATTCTGGAGTTAATAGTGGAAAAGCTATTGAGTTTTACATGAATGAATGTGGTTTGAGAAAGTTGATGTGCATTACTATTGACAATGCATCAAATAATGATGTTGCAGTTGAACAATTGAAAAAAAGGCTTGTGAAGAAAAGTGTTGTACATTTGAGAGGTGAGCATTTTCATATGAGATATTGTTCTCATATCCAAAACATAATTGTCAGAGATGGCATTGCAGTAGTTGAGGGTGCTATTCAAAAAATTAGAGGTGTGGTGAAATATGTGAGGAGCAGTCCTAAAAGATTAGATATGTTTAAGTTATGTGTTGAAGAAGCAAACTTGACATATGATTCTTCATTGAAATTAGATTGTCCTACAAGATGGAATTCAACTTATTTGATGCTACAAACTGATATAAAATATCAAAAAGAATTTGATAAGTTGGAGGACAAAGACAAAAGGTTTTTGAAGGAGTTTGGTTCAAACGTTCCAACTGAGAGAGACTGAACAAATGCCAAAATTTTGGCCCGTTTCTTGAAAACTATTTATTAGGTAACTTGTTAATTTTCTGGCTCATAATATTCTACCTCTAGTGTTTATTTTCTTGAGATTATTCGAATTTTGAAAAAAATTGAGCTTTGTGAAAATAGTAGAGATACAATGATGTCTGAAATGGTTATGAGAATGAGGCATAAATTCAACAAATATTGGGGTTCTCTTCAGTTAACAAATATTATGCCTTTTGTAGTAGTAGTGTTGGATCCTAGATATAAGTTCAAATATCTCAAGGTTAAGTACACTTGGCATTATGGAAAGGAATAGGCTAAAAATTTGGTAAAAAATGATAGAAATGCTTTAAATTAGATGATGAAAGATTATAAAGATTTAAATAAAGATGAATCAAAAGAAGATGATTTCTCTTCTACTGTGTTGAAGAAAAATTATGATTTCTTTGATGGTAGTCATACTTATGTTGATGATTTTTTTTGTTGAATTGGAGAAAGAACAAGAAGTTGTAGCTTTGGAAGAGTTGGATAGGTACTAGGAGGACAAACATGAAAAAAATAGAAATGATTTTGATCTTCTAAACTGGTGGAAGGTAAATGAGGTTAGGTATCATTCTTTGGGAAATGTTGCAAGGGATGCATTTGCTATCCAAGCATCTACTATGGCCTACGAATCTACATTTATCACTGGGGGGAGAACTTTAGATAAATTTAGGAGTTCTTAACACCTATTATAGCTAAAGTTCTCATATGTCTACAAGATTGGTTGAGAAGCTCAAACAAACCTATTGAAATTGAAGAATTAGTTCAAGACCTTGATGATAATGAATCAGGTTAGTATACAAATCTTGTAAATTTTAATTTCACTTTTATTTATTTTATTCATTCAATTTAATAAAAATATGGTTTAATTACAAATTTCAGAAGGGTCACAAGATCCAAATATTCTTCCAACTATAGTTGGCCAACAAAATTTGGAATGGGTGTATTAAATTTTATAAGGTAATATTTTGTTTTTTTATTACTCTTTCATATTAGAAATTTATGTCTACATGATTAACACATTTTCATCTTTGGTTGTTCTTCTAAAGTGGAGGAAGAAAAGGGAGGAGTTGTTGAACAGATAATTAATTGGGTTTGGATTTTCGTTGATGTTCCAGGATGGACCTTTGGAATGATTATTATCATTGCTGTTATTAGTTGTATTTTTTTTTGTTATATTAAGCTGCCTAATTTTAGCAATTACTTAAGTAGTAACTGCTGGTACCAATGTTTGTGGTCATCTTTAGCTATTCCTTAATATATTAGGTAATTGTTTAAAAAATGTAGTATTTCTATTATGGTTAACTTTCACTCGGCTGAACAAATCCAACTTGTGAAAAAACAAAAAACCAAATTAAGCACACAACTTGGTCCCGTTCTATTTAACATTTCTATCCTTTTCTGCACATCAAATTATTTGACAAGGTAATGGAACTCTTTTGCGGTATTTAGCCTATTTGACAAAACAAAATTGGCACAATTTGAGTTTGAAAGATACATAACTAAGGAATGATAAATGGTACAACCAAAAGTTTAAACATGAACTAACTTGGTCGGTTTGAAAAAATAAATTGAAAAAAATGTCGAACTCCGTTCTGTCCCGGAACCGTTTTGTCCCACCCAAAATCCTCGATCTCCGTCCCATCCAGATATTTTCTACCTATGGGACGGGTCTGGATCTTCAAAAAAATCTCTGAATTGTGGGAAGGGACTGGAGATTTGTAATCCCCATCTCGTCCCGTCCCATGAGCACCCCTAGCATTGAGTGGTTTATAAGTTTTATTTAAAAAATAAATTAACAAAAAATTTATTTTAATTATTTTTTGATATTTTCAAAGGTTATAACCTTTGAAAATATAATAATTTTTTAATTTTTTTCAAATGTGAATACAATATTTAGTTATACTAATCATTATATTTATATAATATATAAATTCAATATAAACAATTTTATTGATAAATATTCTAATAATTATCAAAAAATAAAATAATAATCCATTAATAATAAGATAGATATTAATTAAAATATAATTACAAAACTTAAAATGATTCAGAAGCAAAGAAAAAAATATTACTATATAATAATCTTTTGTTTTTGATTTTTTTCTTATTTTAATAAGTTTATCTATATTTTTTTTATTAAAAATAATTTATATAAATTATATTTGTCTAACTCATAATTTATTTTGTAAGTAATATTTATATATAAATAAACAAATAAATAATTAAAATGAATATTTAAAATTATAATCAAAAAAATGAGATTTATTATTTATTATTTAGGGATACCAGTTTAATTTAAATTAGATCCATATCACTAATAATTTATTTTCTAATTAATATTTTTATAAAAATAAACTGATAAATAATTAGAATAAAAATTTAATATTATACTGAATAAAAATTAAAATAAGATTTATGAATTATTATTAATGTATACCAGTTTAATAGTTTAAGTATTTAGATGTTTTGTCGTTAGGAGTTTAGCGATTTATGTTTTTAGGCTTTTAGTGGTTTATTGGTTTTATAAAAAAATAAAATAACAAAAAATTTTCTATAATTTGTTATCATTTTAATAGGTTATAAACTTTGAAAATATAATAATATTTACAATTTTTTGAAATGTGAATACAATATTTAGTTTTAATAATATTAATAATTATATATCATATAAATTCAATATAAACAATTTTATTGATAGATAATATAATAATGATCAAAAATTAAATTAATAAATTTTAAATAAAAAGATAGATATTAATTAAAAAATATTTACAAAACCCAACGTGATTCAAAATTAAAGTAAAATATATTACTGGATTATAATTTTTAATTTTTAAATTTCTACTTCTTTTATAAGCGTATATTTTTTTAATTAAAAATAAATTAATTAAATTATATTGGTCACACTCATACTTTATTTTCTAATAAATATTTCTATAAAAATAAACTAATAAATAATTAAAATGAATAGTTAAAATTATAATAAATAGAAATAAAAATTTGTTTTATTAATTATTAAGTAGTATATAGCAGTTCAATGGTTTATGTATTTAGGCATTACGGGGTTTAAAACTTTACTAATTTAACTGTGTATGCATTTAGTGGTTTATATGTTTTATTTAAAAAAAATTAAAAAAAATTATTTTTATTATTTTTTGATATTTTGAAAGGTTATAACCTTTGAAATTATTATAATTTTTAAAGTTTTTTCAAAAGTGAATAAATATTTATTTATAATAATCATAATAATTATATATCATATAAATTCAATATTAACAATTTTATTGATAAATATTCTAATAATTTTCAAAAAATAAATTAAAAATATATTATGAATAAGATTAATATTACTTAAAATATAATATCAAAAGCTAAAATGATTCAAAAGCAAAGCAAAATATATTACTTAATAATAATTATTTGTTTTTAAATTTTATTTCTTTTTATAAGCTTATCTATTTTTTGATGAAAAATAATTTTTATAAATTATATTTTTAACTCATAATTTATTTTATAATTAATATATATATATAAATAAAAAACTAAACAATCAAAATGAATTTTTTAAAATATAATGAAAAGAAATAAAAATGAGATTTATTAATTATTATTTAGGGTATACCCGTTTAAATGATTATCTATATAGGGGTATCGAAATTTTGTAGTTTAGTGATTTAAGTGTTTAGGCATTTAGTGATTTATAGGTTTTATTTAAACAATGAAATAATAATAAAAATATTTTTTTTTGCTTTTTCACATGTTCAAAGGTTATAATCATTGAAAATATAATAATTTTAAAATCTTTTTCAAAAGTGAATACAATATTTAGTTATAATAATTATTAAATTTATATATCATATAAATTAAATATAAATATTTTTATTGATACATTTCTATTAATGATAAAAAAATAAATTAATAATCTATTATTAATAAGTTAGATATCAATTAAAATATAATTACAAAACCTAAAATGATTCAGAAACTAAGTAAAATATATTACTATTTAATAATTTTTTGTTTTTAATTTTTTTTCTTTTAATAAGTTTATCTATATCTTTTTGTTGAACAATAATTTATATAAGTTATATTTGTCTAACTTATAATTTATTTTGTAATTAATATTTCTATAAAAATAAACAAATAAATAATTAAAAAAATATTTAAAATTATAATAAAAAAAATAAAAATGAGATTTATTATTTATTATTTAGGATATGCCTGTTTTAAAAATTTATCTATTTAGGGTTTTCGAGATTTAAAAGTAATTTATTTAAGTATTTAAGAATTTAATGATTTATAGCTTTTATTTAAACAATGAAATAATAAAAAAATTATTTTTGATATTTTTTCAAATTTTCAAATATCATAACATTTGAAAATATAATAATTTTAAAATTTTTTAAAAATGTGAATACAATATTTAGTAATAATATTTATTATAACTATATATAATATAAGCTAAATATAAACAATTTTTTTGATAATATTATATCAATTATCAAAAAATTAATTAATAAACTATTATTAATATGATAGATATAAATTAAAATATAATTAAAAAACCTAAAATGATCAAAATCAAAATAAAATTTATTACTAAATAATAATTTTTTTTATGTTTTTGCATCATTTTATAAGCTTATATATTTTTTGTTGAAAAATATATTATTTAAATTATATTTGCTACTCATAATTTATTTTGTAATTAATATTTCTATAAATTATTTAAATTATATTTAAGGTTTACGAGTTTAAAGGTTTAGGTATTTAGGGGCTTCGGGGTTTAGGAGTTTAGAGATTTATGTGTTTAGGTATTTACTGGTTTATAAGTTTTATTTAAACAATGATATAACAAAAAAATTATTTTTTGTTATTTTTTCTCATTTTTGAAGGTTATACCTTTGAAAATATAACAAATTTTAAATTTTTTTAAATGTGAATACTATATTTAGTTATGATGATAATAATACTTATATATTATATAAATTCAATATAAACAATTATATTGAAAGATATTATATTAATGATCTAAAAATAAATTAATAAAATATTATAAATAAGGTAGATATTATTTAAAATATATTTTCAAAACCTAAATTTATTCAAAATCAAAGTAAAGTAAATTACTAAATAATAATGTTTTTGATGTTTTGCTTCTTTTTATAAGTTTATATTTTTTGTTTTTTAAAAGTATATTATTTAAATTATATTTGTCTTCCTCATAATATATTTTGTAATTTATAATTCTATGAAAATAAACTAAAAAATAATTAAAATGAATATTTAAAATTATAATGAATACAAATAAACATAAGATTTATTATTTATTATTCATGATATATAGTTTTAATGGTATAAGTATTTATGTGTTCTGGGGTGTAGTGATTTAAGTGTTTATGCCTTTGGTGATTTATAGTTTTTATTTAAAGAATTAAAAAACAAAAAATTTACTTATTTGTTTTATTTTTAATTTTAGAAGGTTATAACCTTCCAAAATATAATAATTTTTAATTTTTTTTAAATGTGAATATAATATTTAGTTATAATAATCATAATAATTATATTTAATATAAACTCAATATAAATTATTTTATTAATAGATATTATAATAATGATCAATAAATAATTAATAAACTATTCTTAAAAAGAATGATATAAATTAATTTATAATTGCAAAATCTAGAATAATAAAAAATAAAAATAAAATATTTTACTAAATAATAAATTTTTGTTTTTAAAATTATTCCTATTTTTATATGCTTATATTTTTTTTTGATAAAATATAAATTATTTAAATTATATAAGTCTCACTATTAATTTATTTTGTAACTAATATTTCTATAAAAATAAACTGATAACAAATTAAAATAAAAATTTAAAATTATACTGAATAAAAATTAAAATTAGATTTATGATTTATTATTAATGTATACCAGTTTAATATTTTAAGTATTTAGAGGTTTTTTCGTTTATGAATTTAGTGATTTATGTTTATAGGCATTTAGTGGTTTATAAGTTTTATTTAAACAATGAAATAACAAAAAAATTATTTTTGATATTTTTTCACATTTTCAAAGGTTTTAACCTTTGAAAATATAATAATTTTAAAATTTTTTAAAAATGTGAATAAAATATTTAGTAATTATAATCATTATAATTATATATAATATAAACTAAATATAAACAATTTTATTGATAGATATGATATCAATTATCAAAAAATAAATTAATATGTTATTATTAATATGATAGATATAAATTAAAATATAATTGCAAAACCAAAAATATTCAAAATCCAAGTAAAATTTATTACTAAATAATAATTTTTTTTAGTTTTTGCTTCTTTTTATAATCATATATTTTTTTTTGATGAAAAATAAATTATTTAAATTATATTTGTATCACTCATAATTTATTTTGTAATTAATATTTCAATAATTTATTTAAATTATATTTAAGGTTAATGAGTTTAAAGGTTTAAGTATTTAGGGGCTTTTGTGTTAGGGAGTTTAGAGGTTTAAGTGTTTATGCATTTAGTGGTTTATAAGTTTTATTTTAATAATGATATTTCATAAAATTTATTTTTATTATTTTTTTAATTTTTGAAGGTTATAACCTTTGAAAATATAATAATTTTTTATTTTTTTCAAAAGTAAATATAATATTTAGTTATAATAATATTAATAATTATAAGTCATTTAAATTCAATATAAAGAATTACATTGCTAGATATTATAATAATGATCAAAAAAATTTTAATAAACTATTATTAATAAGATAGATATTTTTTAAAATATATTTACAAAATCTAAATTTATTCAAAATCAAAGTAAAATATATTACTTACTAATAATTTTTTTAATGTTTTGCTTTTCTTATAACTTTATATTTTTGTTATTATAAATAAATTATTTTAATTAATGTCTTACTCATAATTTATTTTTGAATTTATAATTCTATAATAATAAACAAATAATTAATTAAAATAATTATTTAAAATTATAATGAATACAAATAAATTTGAGATATATATTTATTATTAAGGATATACTGGTTTAATGGTTTAAGTATTTAGGTGTTTTTTGGTTTAGGAGTTTAGTGATTTAATTATTTAGACTTTTAGTGATTTATAGTTATTATCTAAAGAATTAAAAAACAAAAAATTTAATTTTTTGAATTTTTTTAATTTTTGAAGGTTGTAACTTTTGAAAATATAATAATTATATAGTGATAATAATTATTATTACTAAAAAGTGTATTCACATTTTTAAAAAATTTTAAAATTATTATATTTTCAAATGTTATGACATTTGAAAATTTGAAAAAATATCAAAAATAAATTTTTTGTTATTTCATTATTTAAATAAAACCTATAAACCATTAAATTCCTAAATACTTAAATCAATAACTTCTAAATCTCGAAAAATCTAAATAGATAAATTTTTTAAACATGTATATTCTAAATAATAAATAATAAATAATAAATCTCATTTTTATTTTTTTCATTATAATTTTAAATATTCATTTTAATTATTTATTTGTTTATTTTTATATATATATTAATTACAAAATAAATTATAAGTTAGAAAAATATAATTTATATAAATTATTTTTCAACAAAAAAAATATAGATAAACTTATTAAAAGAAGAAAAAGATTAAAAACAAAAAATTATTATATAGTAATATATTTTGCTTTGTTTATGAATCATTTTAGGTTTTGTAATTATTTTTAATTGATGATATCTAACTTATTAATAATAGATTATTAATTTATTTTTTTATCATTAATAGAAATTTATCAATACAAATATTTATATTTAATTTATATGATATATAAATTTAATAATTATCATAACTAAATATTGTATTCACTTTTGAAAAAAATTTTGAAATTATTATATTTTCAAAGATTATAACCTTTGAACATGTGAAAAAACAAAAAAAAATATTTTTTTTGTTATTTCATTATTTAAATAAAACCTATAAATCACTAAATGCCTAAACACTTATATCACTAAACTACAAAATCCTAATTCCCCTATATAGATAATCATTTAAATGGGTATACCCTAAATAATAATTAATAAATCTAATTTTTATTTGTTTTCATTTTAATTTAAAAAATTCATTTTGATAGTTTAGTTATATATATATATATATATATATATATATATATATATTAATTATAGAATAAATTATGAGTCAAAAATATAATTTATAAAAATTATTTTTCATCAAAAAATAGATAAGCTTATAAAATGAATAAAAATTAAAAACAAATAATTATTATTAAGTAGTATATTTTGCTTTGCTTTTTAATCATTTTAGGTTTTGATATTATATTTTAAGTAATATCAATCTTATTTATAATAGATTTTTAATTTATTTTTTGATAATTATTAGAATATCTATCAATAAAATTTTTTATATTGAATTTATATGATATATAATTATTATGATTATTATAAACAAATATTGTATTCACTTATGAAAAAAAATTAAGAATTAATATATTTTCAAAGGTTTTAATCTTAAAAAATTAGAAACAATACAAAAAATAAAATTTTTGTTATTTCTTTTTTAAATAAAACCTTTGGACCACTAAATGATTACTTACTTAAATCAGTAGCTCATAAAACTCGAAACCCCTAAATACATAAACCTTATAACAGCTGTATTCTACTTAATAAATATTAAATCTCATTTTTATTTCTATTGTTTAAATTTTAAAATATTCATTTTAATTATTTATTAGTTTATTTTTATTGAAATATTTATTACAAAATAAAGTATAAGTGCGATAAATATAATTTAATTAATTTATTTTTAATAAAAAAAAATATAAGGTTCTAAAAGAAGTAAAAATTTAAAAATTAAAAATTATTATCCAGTAATATATTTTACTTTAATTTTGAATCAATTTGGGTTTTGTAAATATTTTTTAATTAATATCTATCTTTTTATTATTAGTTTATTAATTTAATTTTTGATCATTATTATATTGTCTATCAATAAAATTGTTTATATTGAATTTATATGATATATAATTATTAATATTATTATAACTAAATATTGTATTCACTTTTTAAAAAATTGTAAATATTATTATATTTTCAAAGGTTATAACCTTTTAAAATATCAAAAAATAATAAAAATAAATTTTTTGTTATTTTATTTTTTAAATAAAACATGTAAATTACTAAATGCTAGGGGTGCTAATGGGACGGGACGGGATGGGGATTACAAATTTCAATTCCTTCCCACAGTTTGGAGATTTTTTTTTGAAGATACAGACCCATCCCATAGGTTGAAAATACCGGGACGCGACGAACATAGATATAGGATTTTGGGTAAGTGAAAACGGTTACGGGACGGAACAAAGTTGGGACATTTTTTTCAATTTAATTTATTCAAACCGGCCAGGTTAGTTCATGTCAAAACCTTTTATTGTATCATTTATCATTCCTAAGTTAGGTATCTTTCAAACTCAAATTGGGCCAATTTTGTTTTGTCAAATAGGCTGAATACTGCAAACGAGTTCCATTACATTGACAAAAGCTTTGATGTGCAGAAAAGGATAGAAATGTTAAATAGAATGGGACCGAGTTGTGTGCTTAATGTGGTTCTTTGTTTTGTCACAAGTTGGTTGGTTTTCAGACAAGTTAAAGTTAACCATAATAGCAATACTACATTTTTTAAACAATTACTTAAAATATTAAGGAATAGCTAAAGTTGACCACAAACATTGGTAGCAGCAATTACTACTTAAGTAATTACTAAAATTAGGCAGCTTAATATAACAAAAAAAATACAACAAATAACAACCATGATAATAATCATTTCAAAGGTCCGTCCCGGAACATCAACGAAAATCCAAATCCAATTAATTATCTCTTCTACAACTCTTCCCTTTTCTTCCTCCACTATAGAAGGACAACCAAAGATGAATATGTGTTAATCATGTAGGCATAAATTTCTAAGATGAAAGAATAATAAAAAAACAAAATATTACCTTATAAAATTTAATACACTCATTCCAAATTTAGTTGGCCAACTATAGTTGGAAGAATATTTGGATCTTTTGACCCCTCTGAAAATTGTAATTGAACAATATTTTTATTAAATTGAATGAATAAAATAAGGAAAAGTGAAATTAAAATTTACAATATTTGTATACTAACCTGACTCATTATCATCAAGGTCTTGAACAAATTCTCCAATTTCAATAGATTTGTTTGAGCTTCTCAACCAATTTTGTAGAGATATGAGACCTTCTGTTGTAATATGTGCTAAAGAACTCCTAAATTTATCTAAAGTTTTACCCCCATTGCTAAATGTAGATTCATAGGCCACAGTAGATGCTTGGATAGCAAATGCATCCCTTGCTACATTTGCCAAAGAAGGATACCTAACCTCATTTACCTTCCACCAGTTTAGAAGATCAAAATCAATTCTATTTTTTTCAAGTTTTTCCTCCAACTTTTCCAAACCTGCAACTTCTTGTTCTTTCTCCAATTCAACATAAAAAATCATCAACATAAGTATCGCTACCATCAAAGAAATCATCATTTTTCTTTAACACAGTAGAAGAGAAATCATCTTCTTTTGATTCATCTTCATTTAAATCTTTATAATCATCCATCATCTCATTTAAAGTATTTATAACCTTTTCACCAAATATTAGGCCAATTCCTCTCAATAATACTAAGTGTACTTAACCTTGAGATATTTGAGCTTATATCTTGGATCCAACACTACTGCTACAAAAATCATAATATTTGTTGACTGAAGAGAACCCCAATATTTGTTGAATTTATGCATCATTTTCATACCCATTTCAGACAGCATTGTATCTCTACTATTTTAACAAAGCTCAATTTTTTTCAAAATTCGAATAATCTCCGGAAAATAAACACTAGAGGTAGAATTTTATGAGCCAGAAAATTTAAAAGTTACCTCATAAAAAGTTTTCAAGGAACGATCCAAAATATTGGCGTTTGTTCAGTCTCTCTCAGTTGGAATGTTTGAACCAAACTCCTTCAAAAACCTTTTGTCTCTGTCCTCCAACTTATCAAATTCTTTTTGATATTTTTTATCAGTTTGTGGCATCAAATAAGTTGAATTCCATCTTGTAGGACAACCTAATTGCAATGAAGATCCATATGTCAAGTTTGCTTCTTCAACACATAACTTAAACATATCTAATCTTTTAGGACTGCTCCTCACATATTTCACCACACCTCTAATTTTTTGAATAGCACCCTCAACTACTGCAATGCCATCTCTGACAATTAAGTTTATGATATGAGCACAACTTCTCATATGAAAATGCTCGCCTCTCAAAGGTACAACACTTTTCTTCACAAGCCTTTTTTTCAATTGTTCAACTGCAACATCATTATTTGATGCATTGTCAACAGTAATGTACATCAACTTTCTCAAGCCCCATTCATTCATGCAAAACTCAACAGCTTTTCTAATATTAACTCCAGAATGACTTTTAATTACACAAAAGTTTAAAAGCCTTTTATGCATATTCTATTCAGAATCAATGAAATGAATAGTCAAACATATATAAGACAAATTTTGAATGCTAGTGCAAGTGTCGGTAGTCAATGAAACTCTACAACAATGAGATGATATGCTATCAAATAATTTCTTCTTTTCCTTCACAAACAAAGAAAAACAATCCCTCCATGTGGGGTGCCTAGATGGAATTTTAAATTGAGCCACACTAACTTCACAAAACTCCTTAAACTCATTCCTCTCAACAAAACAAAAAGGAAAAATACAATTCATCTTTTATGATCATTTTCACCAAAGCCTCCCTAACTAGTTGTTGATCAAATTGCCAACAAGTTAATTTGTTATCCTCTGAACTAGTACATTTATTGAAACTCAACAAAGATTGTGACTTGTCTTTACCTTTGTGAGCTTCTATTAATTCTTTTTTTAGTGGAAATTTACTACAAATCTCTCTCTAGTATTTTTATAAACCCGAATTACCTTGATCACTTTTTTTCATGTATTCTTTCCTACACCATATACAAGCTGCCCTACCAGTTTCATTTTCCCCTGAATCAACTAATATCTCATAAGTTTCCAAAACAGCAGACTTATACTTTTTATAAACTTGAGGTTCAGAAGTACCTTGACTTTCTTTTACAATTGGAATTGAAGAACCTATCGTAACAATAGGATGGTTCTAGAAAGGATGATGATTGGATTTACCAGTACTTTGATCATTTGAGATGTGATCATCTTCAATTTATTGTATTTTTCGTTTACCGTTAGATTGTGCCATCTGCATTGCCATTAATTAATATGATATGTTAAGCATAAATACATATAAATATTTCAAACAAGCAAGCTCTACAAAACTGACTGTAACACATTTTGGCCCACTCATTCGGCCCAACCACAACACTAAAACCAATACTCAACAAAACTCACTGAGATACATAATAATAATAATTAATCACTTAATTCTCGTCTGAAAAACAAAACAAAAGGCTGGTGGCATCTGGGACACGGTGGAGGCAACCAAAAGTGCGACGGACAAGTGCTAGACCTAACTGAACACAGCTGGGATGGCGTGAGGCGGTCTGGAACTCGTCGGAACATGAATAGGTGCGTCGGAATTGGATGGGCAGTGGCGGAATTAGTGGCATCTTCATGTGTGTGTATATATATATATTCCTGGTTCTAGTATTGGATTATAAGGATGGTACGGTTTTCGAGATGGATAATGATTAAGATCCGGAACTGTCCCAAAAGAAAAAATATGTGACAGAACGGGAGGGAAAAAGTCAAAGTTAATGGATTTTTCTCAGTCCCTATTCTTTCGGGATAAAACTTCGGGTCGGGTCGGGAATCTCCGAGTCGAATGAGCACCCCTAATAAATGCTATAAAGTTAAATCAGTAAACTCCTAAATCCCATAATGCCAAAATACATAAACCATTAAACTACTAAATACTACTTAATAATTAATAAATCTATTTTTTATTGTTATTCATTATATTTTTAAATATTCATTTTAATTATTTATTAGAGTATTTATTTAGAAATATTTGTTACAAAATAAAGTATGAGTGGGACAAATATAATTTAAATAATATATTATTTATCTAATAAAAATATACGCTTATAAAAGAAGTATAAATTTAAAAATTAAAAATTATTATCATATAATATAAGTTACTTTAATTTTGTATCAATTTGGGTTTTGTAAATATTTTTTAATTAATATCTATCTTAATATTAATCGTTTATAAATTTAATTTT
The DNA here is from genome assembly GCA_029783825.1 of Sapria himalayana. Taxonomy (NCBI): domain Eukaryota; kingdom Viridiplantae; phylum Streptophyta; class Magnoliopsida; order Malpighiales; family Rafflesiaceae; genus Sapria; species Sapria himalayana. The sequence goes on along the minus strand of JAREIK010002384.1, from coordinate 100,014 downwards.
TGATCATTATTATAATATCTATCAATAAAATTATTTATATTAAATTTATATGATATATAATTATTAATATTATTATAACAAAATATTGTATAAAAATTTTAAAAATTTTTAAATATTATTATATTTTCAAATGTTATAACCTATGAAAATGATAAAAAATTATAGAAATTTTTTATGTTATTTTATTTTTTTAAATAAAACCTATAAACCACTAAAAGCCTAAAAACATAAATCGCTAAACTACTAACGGCAAAACCTCTAAATACTTAAATCATTAAACTAGTATATATTAATAATAAATCATAAATCTCATTTTAATTTTTATTCAGTATAATTTTAAATTTTTATTTTAATTATTATCAATTTATTTTATAGAAATATTAATTACAAAATAAATTATTAGTAAGACAGATCTAATTTAAATTAAACCGGTATCCCTAAATAATAAATAATAAATCTCAATTTTTTTCATTATAATTTTAAATATTCATTTTAATTATTTATTTGTTTATTTATATACAAATATTAATTACAAAATAAATTGAGCTAGACAAAAATAATTTATATGAATTATTTTTCATCAAAAAATTATAGATAAACATTTAAAAAGAAAAAAAAGTTTCAAAACAAAAAATTATTATATAGTAATATATTTTGCTTTGCTTCTTAATAATTTTAGGTTTTGTAATTATATTTTAATTGATATCTATCTTATTAATAATAGATTATTAATTTATTTTTTGATCATTATTAGAATATTTATCAATAAAAGTGTTTATATTGAATTTACATGATATATAATTATAAAGATTATTATAATTAAATATTATATTTACATTGAAAATAATTTAAAAATTATTATTTTTTTAATGGTTATCATCTTTGAAAATGAGATAAAATAACATAAATAAATTTTTTGTTATTTTATTATTTATATAAAACCTATAAACCACTAAATGCCTAAACGCTTAAATCATTAAACTACTAAACCCCTAAAGCCCAAAACCCTTAAATACTTAAACATTTAAACCATCTTTAAATGTTTAAGTATTTATAAATAATATATAAATATCTATCAATAAATAATAGTTTATTAATTTATTTATTGATCATTATTATATATATATATTTATTTAGTTTATTATTATATATCAATAAAATTGTTTATATTTAATTTACATGATATATAATTATTAAGTTTATTATAACTAAATATTGTATTCACATTTGAAAAAAATTTAAAAATTATTATATTTATAAAGGTTATAACCTTGAAAATTGATAAAAAATTTGAAATTTTTTTTTGTTATTTCATTATTTAAATAAAACATATAAACTACTAATTGCCTAAATGCTTAAATCACTAAACTTCTAAACTCTTAAATACTTAAGCCATTAAACATGTATACCCTAAATAATTAATCATAAATCTTATTTTTATTTGTATTCATTATAATTTTAATATTCATTTTAATTATTTATTAGTTTATTTTTATTGAAATATTAATTGCAAAATAAAATTATGAATGAGACAAATATAATTTAAATAATTTATTTTCATCAAAATAATTTATAAGCTTATAAAAAGAATCAAAAATTTAAAAATAAAAAATTATTATTTAGTAATATATTTTACTTTGATATTGAATTATTTTAGGTTTTTGCAAATATATTTTAATTAATATCTATTTTATTAATAATAGTTTATTAATCTATTTTATGATTAGTATTATAATATCAATCAAAAAAAATTATTTATATTGAATTTATATGATATTTAATTTTTATGATTATTATAATTAAATATTGTATTAACATTTGAAAAAAAATTAAAAATTATAATATTTTCAATGGTTATAACCTTGAAAATGAGAAAAAATCATAAAAATAATTTTTTTATTATTTAATTATTTAAATAAAACCTATAAACCACAAAATAACTAAATACTTAAATTACTAAATTCCTAAACCCTGATACTGTTGCACCACACACACATAGCAACGGACCACAGTACACACGTGCACATATTCTTGACAATTTTGGTGTAGCATTTAGAGAGGCCAGAAAGTCATGGAAGAAGCCAGAAGTATGGGTCACCAGCTTTTAGAGGGTGCCACTAGCAAGCCGGGATGATAACATTCAGACAACTGATGAGATCGAGCAAAGTGGTCTGGAGTAAACCCAGGAGTAGCTAGGACTGGGTCCCACCAGCCCTATCAGGCAGCAAAGAGGGCCACCCAACTGTCGCCCAACAGGAGTAGCGGGTAATCCATGATTAATTGGAGAGCCGGCAAAATTCGAAGCATCACCAAGAAGGGCTAGTAAGATATGGAGTCATACTAGCCACACGGGACGAAAAGATTCAAACTTGTAGTTTATGTTTGTGCTCTTATTTGTATCTTGGACTTTGTATTCACTATGTACTCGTAGAGACGGATCATGACATACTCACAAACACAATCTTGTCTGTTCTCTATGTAGCATGCAATTAGGGCAACTGGACCCATGAGTATATCTAAGTGGGGCCCACTAATGCATTTTGTAAATAAACAGTAGGCGATGCTACACTCCTGGGAGCAGAAGAGCCATCTTTATAACAATATGTAATTTTACTAGTATTCTAGCTTGGTTGTATGCATAGATAATTAGACTATGAGATGAACCTCATCACACATGCATACCGAAGCATGCAAATTTTTTGATATTTTTTCGGTGCAACATACAGCCACTTCTTGGAGCTCGAGGAGGAAGCATTCTAACACAAGAGATACTCTTTTGAGGATTATTGGAGCAAAAGAATGTGGAATTTAGCGGTGAGAATGAATTGACAAAGTGCCGTAGATATGGTCTTGTGGATTTATGGGTATTCAGTTGTACATGTATTCCATTGCAAAGCAATGACATAGGCAAACGCTTGATGCTGCATCTCACACACATGCACAATCTTATATTTGCATAGTTTTAATATGATGCATCATTCAGGTTCCTCCAAAAGGATTGGACAAATCCAAATGGAAAGGACGCAGTGCGCATAATGATTCAATGCCAACTCTAAAGACCGGGATTGCCAAGTAATTTTAGTTGTATTAGCATGCTTGGAATTATTAGGCATTATTTTTTTATGTATTTTATGTATAGAATCATTAAGGTGCATAGGATTTGGTGGGCTGGCCTAAATTAGTCAGCCTTTTAGTCTCTTGTAAGTTGTATGCCTAAATTATAAATAAAGTGTGTATTTTCCAGAAAGAAAAACAAAAAAAACCATAAACCTTAAACTTTAAATCCTAAACCTTAAACCCTAAACTTTAAATCCTAAACCTTAAACCATAAACTATAACACTAATCCATAAACCCTAAATGCTAAATCTCATGTTTTGCACTTTTATAATCAAATGACTATGTTTTAAATTTAAAATGAAATTCACAACTTTTAGGAATGTCACAGTTTTATCTTTTTGTATATGTAACACAAAGTCATGACTCAAGGGATGAGTTATGGATTTAGTCTCTTCCTTGCTTTAGATTATTGTAGCATTAGCAATGGTTATGAGTGTATATTTTGTCTCTAGAACACAAAATCATATCGTTGAGAATATGCCATAACTTGTGTCTCTCTGTTGAATATATTGTTATGGCACTAAGAATGATCATGAATACATATTTAATCACTATAATACCGGGTCACAGTATTGGATATGACCATAGCTTTTGCATTTTATCTTTATATTGCAAAGTCTTGCACTAGGAATGATTGTAACTTTGGACATTCCTCAAGAGCAAAAATCATGACCCTAGAAATATTTAAAGCTCGAGTACTACTCTTGATAACTTTCTATAGCTAAAATTCTTGGGATTGGAAATATCACTATGGCTTTTTCCTTTGATTTGTGACATCAAGTTTCCATATGAAAGACTAATATTTTGAGCAATGATTAAAACATTTTATACATTTGAATATGATTCATTTACACCTTTTTGGGTATTGTGAGCTTGTATACATAACTCATTTAATATAAAAAGAAAGAAATGATACTTTTCATATCCATGAGGATATAAAAAGGGGGCTTAGACTTGCCAATAAAATAAAATTTTTGATTTTTGATTGAAAGAGAGTCCATACTTTTGCCCTGCTCAAACTGCCCTCGGGCTTGTTTTTTCTAATAGGCTACAAGGTGGTTATTTTTTTAGAGGTGAACTATGTCTTAAAAAAATTGCTTTGAGTGTGTGCATGAGAGATATTTTAAAAGAAATTACAATAATCAATATAAATAGCATCCTCAACAACTAGCTATTTCAACACATAGGGGTACAACTTTGGTTTGGTCTGTTATCGTACATGAGTCAAATTACCTTTGATATCTCAGTGATTCAACATCAAATATGATGAGACATAATATAGATAAAGTAAAAGCTCCTATTATTTTGGTTAGAGCTTTAGCAACATTCTAGAGTTGAGAGAGGAACAAAATAAATTATTTTAATTATTCTTTATAATTAAAATTTTTATTTTAATTATTTATCAGTTTATTTTTATAGAAATATTAATTACAAAATAACTAAAAAGTGAGACAAATCTAATTTAAATTAAACTGGTATATCCTAAATAATAAAGAATAAAACTCATTTTTTTTCATTTTAATTTTAAATATTCAAATTTAATTATTTATTTGTTTATTTTTATATAAATATTAATTACAAAATAAATTATGAGTTACATAAATAGAATTTATATAAATTATTTTTCATCAAAATAATATAGATTAACTTTTTAATAGAAAAAAAAATTTCAAACACAAAATTATTATATAGTAATATATATTGCTTTGCATCTGAATCATTTTAAGTTTTCTAATTATATTATAATTGATATATATCTTATTAATAATAGATTATTAATTTATTTTTTGATCATTATTAGAATTTTTATCAATAAAATAGTTTATATTGAATATATATGATATATAAATATAATGATTATTATAACTATATATTGAATTCTCTTTTTAAAAAGATTTAAAAAATATTATATTTTCTAAGGTTATAACCTTTTAAAATATCAAAAAATATTAAAAATAATTTTTTTGTTTTTTTATTTTTTAAATAAAACTTATAAACTACTAAATGCATACACAGTTAAATAAGTAAACTTCTAGACCCCGTAATGCCTAAATACTATAACCATTAAACCGATATATAGTACATAATAAATAATAAATCTAATTTTTATTTCTATTTATTATAATTTTAAATATTGATTTTAATTATTTATTAGTTTATTTTTATAGAAATATTTATTACAAAATAAATTATGAGTGTGACAAATATAATTTAAATAATTTATTTATAATGAAATAATATATATACGCATATAAAAGAAGTAAAAATTTAAAAATTTAAAATTATTATCCAGTAATATATTTTACTTTAATTTTGAATCAATTTGGGTGTTGTAAATATTTTTTAATTAATTTCTATCTTTTTATTAATAGTTTATTAATTTAATTTTTGATCATTATTATAATATCTATCAATAAAATTTTTTATATTGAATTTATATGATATATAATTATTAATATTATTATAACTAAAATATTATATTTATATTTAAAAAAAATTTAAATATTATTATATTTTCAAGGGTTTTAACCCATGAAAATCGGAAAAAATTATAAAAATAATTTTATTTTATTATTATTTAAATAAAACCTATAAACCACTAAATGCCTAAAAACATAAATTGCTAAATTTTTAAATGACAAAACATCTAAATACATAAACTATTAAACTAGTATACATTAATAATACATCATAAATCTCATTTTAATTTTTATTCAGTATAATTTATAATTTTTATTTTAATTATTTATCACTTTATTTTTATAGAAATATTAATTACAAAATAAATTATTAGTGAGACAGATGTAATTAAAATTAAATTGGTATACCATAAATAATAATTAATAAATCTCATTTTTTTCATTATAATTTTAAATATTCATTTTAATTATTTATTTGTTTATTTTTATATAAATATTAATTACAAAATAAATTATGAGTTAGACAAATATAATTTATATAAATTATTTTTAATCAAAAAATATAGATAAACTTTTTAAAATAAAAAAAATTTCAAAACAAAAAATTATTATATTGTAATATATTTTTTTTTGCTTTTGAATTATTTTAGGTTTTGTAATTATATTTTAATTGATATCTATCTTATTAATAATAAATTATTTATTTATTTTTTGATTATTATTAGAATATTTATAAATAAAATTGGTTATATTGAATTTATATGATATATAAATATAATGATTATTATACCTAAATATTGTATTCACTTTTGAAAAAAATTTAAAAATTATTATATTTTCAATGATTATAAGCTTAAAAAATGAGAAAAAATAATAAAAATAAATTTTTTGTTATTTCATTTTTTAAATAAAACCAATAGATCATTAAATGCTTAGTTACTTAAGTCAGTAAGCTAATAAATCCCGAATCCCCTAAATACATAAACCTTTTAACAGCTATATACTACTTAATAAATAATAAATCTCATTTATATTTCTATTTATTATAATTTTAAATATTCATTTTAATTATTTATAGTTAATTTTTTAGAAAAATTAATTACAAAATAAATTTCGAATGAGACAAATATTATTTAAATAATTTATTTTAATAAAAAAAATATTAGCTTATAAAAAGAAGTAAATTTTTAAAAATTAAATATTATTATTTAGTAATATATTTTGATTTGATTTTGAATCATTTTGTGTTATGTAAATATATTTTAATTAATATTTATATTATTAAGAATAGTTTATTAATTTAATTTTTTATCATTATTATAATATCTATCATTAAAATTATTTATATTGAATTTAAATGATATATAATTAGTAAGATTAATATAATTATACATTGTATTCACATTTCAAAAAATTTTAAAAATTATTTTATTTTCAAAGTTTATAACCTTTGAAAATCAGAAAAAATCAAAAAAAGAATTTTAAATTTTTAATAATTAATTAAAATGATTATTATTAATAAATTTCAATTTTATTTGTATTCATTATAATTTTAAATAATTATTGTAATTATTTATTAGTTTATTATTATAGAATTATAAATTACAAAATAAATTATGAGTAAAACAAATATAATTTAAATAATTTATTTTTAATAACAAAAATATAAAGTTAAAAAAACATCAAAACATTAAAAGAAAGTATTATTTAGTAATATATATTTCTTTGATTTGAATAAATTTAGATTTTGCAAATACTTTTTAAATAATAACTATATTATTAATAATAGTTTATTAATTTATTTTTTGATCATAATTATAATATCTAGCAATATAATTATTTATGTTGAATTTAAATGAATTATAATTATTAAGATTATTATAAATAAATATTATATTTATATTTGAAAAAAATTTAAAAATTATTATATTTTCAAAGGATAATATCTTCAAAAATTAGAAAAAATAATAAAAATAAATTTTTTGCTATATCATGGTTTAAATAAAACGTATAAACCACTAAATGCCTAAACACTTAAACATCTAAAATCCTAAACACAAAAGCCCCTAAATATTTAAACCTTTAAAACTCGTACACCTTAAATATTAAATTTAAATAATTTATGAATATAATAACAAAATAAATTATGAGAGATCAAATATAATTTAAAAAATTTTATTTTTCATCAAAAAAAAATAATGGCTATAAAAAAGAAGCAAAACACTAACAAAAAATTAATAATTAGTAATGAAATTTACTGAATTTTGAATATTTTTACGGTTTTTTTCAATTATATTTTAATTAATATCTATCACTATTAATAATATCATATTAATTTTACTTATTTATAAATGGATATTAATATCCGATTATTTTATCAATAAAATAGTTTTATATTTAGTTATATTATATATAGTTATTATGATTATTATACTAAATATGTATCACATTTTTAAAAATTTGAAAAAAATGATATTGAAATTATTAATAAATATCTATAATAAAAATTCTCGTTTATATATAATATTCACCTTTGGAAAAGGGAAAAAATATACAAAAATAATTTTTTTGTTATGACATTGTTTAACTAAAACCTAATAAACCACTAAATGCGTAAAAAACATAAATTGCTAAAGTCATAAACGAAAAAACATCTAAATACTTAAAATATAAACTGGTATACATTAAGAATAATTCATAAATCTCTTTTTAATTTTTTATTCAGTATAATTTTAAATTTTTATTTTAATTATTTATCTGTTTATTTTTTATAGAAATATTAATTACACAATACAATTATTAGTGAGATAGATCTAATTTAAATTAGACTGGTATACCCATATTAATAAAGAATAAATCTAAATATGAGCTTTTTATTTTAATTTTTAAATATTCATTTTAATTATTTATTGTTTATTTTTAAATAAATATTAATTAAAAAATAATTATGAGTTAGCAAATATAATTATATAAATTATTTTTCATCAAAAAATATGAATAACTTTTTAAAATAAAAAAAATTTCAAAACAACAAATTATTATATAGTAATATATTTTGATTTGTTTTGAATCATTTTAGGCTTTTTTATTTATCTTAATTGATATCTATCTTATTAATAATAGATTAGTAATTTATTTTTTGATCAATTTTAGAATATTTATCAATAATATTGTTTATATTGAATTTTTCAAAAGTTATAACTTTAGAAAATATCAAAAAATAATAAAAATAAATATTTTATTATTTTAATTTTTAAATAAAACCTACAAACCACTAAATGCATACACAGTAAAATAAGTAACCTCCTAAGGCCCGTAATGCCTAAATACATAAACCATTAAACTACAATATACTACTTAATAATTTAGAAATCTAATTTTTATTTCGATATAGTATTATTTTAAGATTCATTTTAATTATTTATAAGTTTATTTTTATCGAAATATTTATTACAAAATAAATTATGTGTGCGACAAATATAATTTAAATAATTTATTTTTAATCAAAAAAAAATATACGCTTATAATAGAAAAGTAAAATTTAAAAAATTAAAAATTATTATCCAGTAATATTTTTTACTTTAATTTTGAATCAAGTTTTTGTTTTATAATATTTTTTAATTAATATCTATCTATATTAATAGTTTTATTAA
>JAREIK010002384.1:48740-85247 GCA_029783825.1 Sapria himalayana | reverse complement strand
AAAATAAATTACTAAATAATAATGTTTTTGATGTTTTGTTCTTTTTATAAGTTTATATTTTTTGTTCTTAAAAGTATATTATTTAAATTATATTTGTCTTACTCATAATATATTTTGTAATTTATAATTCTATAAAAATAAAATAAAAAATAATTAAAATGAATATTTAAAATTATAATGAATTCAAATAAAAGTATGATTTATTATTTATTATTCAGGATATACAGTTTTAATGATTTAAGTACTTAGGTGTTTTGGGGTTTAATGATTTAAGTGTTTATGCCTTTAGTGATTTATAGTTTTTATTTAAAGAATGAAAAAACATAAAATTTAATTTATTGTTTTTTTTAATTTTTGAAGGTTTTGACCTTTTAAAATATAAATATTTTTAATTTTTTTTAAATGTGAATATAATATTTAGTTATAATAATCTTAATAATTATATATAATGTAAACTTAATATAAATAATTTTATTAATAGTATTATAATAATGATCAATAAATAATTAATAAACTATTATTAAAAAGAATGATATAAATTAAAAAATAAATGCAGAATCTAAAATGATACAAACTCAAAATAAAATATTTTTCTAAAATTGTGCCTATTTTTATAAGCTTATATTTTTTTGATGAAATATAAATTATTTAAATTATATCTATCTCAGTAATAATTTATTTTGTAATTAATATTTTTATAAAAATAAACTAATAAATAATTAAAATAAAAATTTAAAATTATACTGAATAAAAATTAAAATGAGATTTATGATTTATTATTATTGTACACCTGTTTAATAGTTTAAGTATTTAGAGGTTTTGTCATTTAGGAGTTTAGCAATTTATGTTTTTAGGCATTTAGTGGTTTATAAGTTTTATTTAAACAATAAAATAACAAAAAATAATTTGTAATTTTTTCTCTTTTTCATTGGTTATAACCTTTGAAAATATAATAATATTTAAAATTTTTTGAAATGTGAATACAATATTTATTTATTTTAATATAAATAATTTTATTGATAGATAATAAAATAATGATCAAAAATTAAATTAATAAATTATTAATAATTAGATATATATTAATTAAAAAATATTTACAATACCCAAATAGATTCAAAATTAAACTATAATAAATTACTGTATAATAATTTTTAATTTTTAATTTTTTACTTCTTTTATAAGCATATATTTTTTTTTAATTAAAAATAAATTATTTAAATTATATCTGTCGCACTCTTAATTTATTTTGTAATAAATATTATATAAAAATAAACTAATAAATTATTATAATAATCAGTATATTTATATATCATATAAATTCAATATAAACAATATTATTGATAAATATTCTAATAATGATCAAAAAATAAATTAATAATCAAATATTAATAAAATAGATATCAATTAAAATATAATTACAAAACCTAAATTGATTCAGAAGGAAAGCAAAATATATTACTATTTAATAAATATTTGTTATGAATTTTTTACATCTTTTTATAAATTTATCTATTTTTTTTGATGAAAAATAATTTATATAAATTATATTTGTTTAACTCATAATTTATTTTATAATTAATATTTAATAAAAATAAATGAATAAATAATTAAAATGAATATTTTAAATTATAATGAAAAAAATAATATTGAGATTTATTATTTATTATTTAGGGTATACCAGTTTAAAAATATTGTCTATTTAGGGTTTTCGAGATTTCGGAGTTATTGACTTAAGTGTTTAGGCATTTAGTAGTTTATATTATTTAGTTAAACAATGAAATAACAAAAAAATTATTTTTGATATTCTCACATTTTCAAAAATTATAACCTTTGAAAATATAATAATTTTAAATTTTTTTAAAAATGTGAATACAATATTTAGTAATAAGAATCATTATAATTATATATAATACAAACTAAATATAAACAATTTTATTGATAGATATGATATCAATTAACATATAATAAATTAATATGCTATTATCAATATGATAGATATAAAATAAAATATAATTGCAAAACCTAAAATTATTCAAAATCAAAGTAAAATTTATTACCAAATAATAATTTTTTTTTAGATTTTGCTTATTTTTGTATGCTAATATTTTTTTTTGATGAAAAATAAATTATTTAAATTATATTTAAGGTTTACGAGTTTAAAGTTTTAAGTATTTAGGGGCTTTTATGTTTAGGAGTTTATAGATTTAAGTGTTTAGGCATTTAGTGGTCTATAAGTTTTATTTAATCAAAGATATAACAAAAAATTTATTTTTATTTTCTTTTCTAATTTTTGAATGTTATAACCTTTGAAAATATAAAAATTTCTAAATTTTTTTCAAATGTAAATATAATCTTTAGTTATAATAATCTTAATAAATATATGACATTTAAATTCAATTTAAATAATCACATTGCTAGATATTATAATAATGATCAATAAATAAATTAATAAACTCTTATTAATAAGATATATATTATTTAAAATATATTTGTAAAATCTAAATTTATTCAAAATCAAAATATATATTAGTAAATATATATAAGCGTATATATATTTTTTGATTAAAAATAAATTATTTAAATTATATGTGTCGCACTCATAATTTATTTTGTAATAAAAATTTCTATAAAAATAAACTAATAAATAGTTAAAATTAATATTTAAAATAATAATAAATTGAAATAAAAATTCAATTTATTAATTATTAAGTAGTATATTGTGGTTTAATGGTTTATGTATTTTGGCATTATGGGGTTTAAGAGTTTACTGATATAATTGTGTATGCATTTAGTGGTTTATAGGTTTTATTTAATAAATAAAATAACATAATATTAATTTTATTATTTTTTCATATTTCCAAAGGTATAACCATTGGAAATATAATAATATTTAAATTTTTTTCAAAAGTGAATTAAATATTTAGTTATAATAATCATTATATTTATATATCATATAAATTCACTATAAACAATCTTATTGATAAATATTCTAATGATCAAAAAATATATTATAAAACAATTATTAATAAGATATATATAAATTAAAATATAATTATAAAATTTAAAATGATTCAGAATGAGAGCAAGATATTTTACTATATAATAATTTTTTTTTTGAAATTTCTTTTATTTTAAAAAGTTTATCAATAATTTTTTGATGAAAAATAATTTATATAAATTATATTTGTCTAACTCAACTTATTTTGTAATTAATATTTATATATAAATAAACAAATAAATAATTTAAATGAATATTTAAAATTATAATGAAAAAAAATGTTATTTATTATTTATTTATTAGGGATACCTGTTTAATTTAAATTAGATTTGTCTCACTAATAATTTATTTTGTAATTAATATTTCGATAAAATAAATTGATAAATAATTAAAATAACAATTTAAAATTATACTGAATACAAATTAAAATGAGATTTATGATTTATTATTAATGTATACCAGTTTAATGATTTAAGTATTTATAGGTTTTGTCGTTAGGAGTTTAGCGATATATGTTTTTACCCATTTAGTGGTTTATAAGTTTTATTTAAAAAAATAAAATAACAAAAAAAAATTCTATAATTTTTTATCATTTTCATAGGTTATAACATTTGAAAATATAATAATATTTAATTTTTTTTGAAATTTTAATACAATATTTTGTTATAATAATATTAATAATAATATATCATATACATTTAATCTAAATAATTTTATTGATATATATTATAATAATGATTAAAAATAAAATTTATAAACTATTAATATTAAGATAGATATTAATTAATAAATATTTACAAAACCCAAATTGATTCAAAATTAAATTAACTTATATTACTTGATAATAATTTTTAATTTTTTAAATTTATACTTCTTTTATAAGCATATATTTTTATTACATAAATAATATATTATTTAAATTATATTTGTCCCACTCATAATTTTTTTTGTAATTAATATTTATAAATAATACACTAATAAATAATTAAAATAAATATTTAAAAATATAAGAAATATCAATAAAAAATAGATTTATTAATTATTAAGTAGTATTTAGTGGTTTAATAGTTTATGTATTTAGGCATTACGGGGTTTAGGAGTTTACTGATTTAACTTTATATGCATTTAGGCAATATGGGACTAGGAGATTCGTTACCCAACCGGAAGTCTTGTCCCGAAAGAATCGAGACTGAGAAAAATCCGATTACGTTGACTTTTCCCATCCCGTTCTGTCACGTATTTTTTCTTTTGGGACGGTTCTGGATCTTAAGCAATATTCATCCCAAGAATTGTCCCATGCTAAAAAACTGATACTAGAACCAGGAATATATATAAATATATAACATGAAGATGCCACCAATTCCGCTACTGCCCATCCAATTCCGACGCACCTATTGCTGTTCCGATGAGTTCCAGGTCACCTCATATCGTTTCAGCCGTGTTCAGTTAGGTCCAGCCCTTGTCCGTCTCACTTCTGGTTGCCTCCACCGTGTCTCAGATGCCACCGGCCTTTTGGTTTGTTTTTCGGATGAGAATTGAGTGATTAATTATTATTATTATGTGTCTCAATCTGTTTTGTTGATTATTTGTTGTGGTGTTATGATTGGGCCGAATGAGTGGGCTGAATGTATTACAGTAAGTTTTGTAGAGCTTGCTTGTTTGAAATATTTATATGTATTTATGCTTAACATATCATATTAATTAATGGCAATGCAGATGGCACAATCCAGTGGTAAAAAAAAATACAATGAATTGAAGATGATCACATCTCAAATGATCAAAGTACTTGTAAATCCAATAATGAGTGAGACATATAATTTAAATATATTATTTTTTATGAAAAAAAAATAAGCTTATAAAAATAAACAAAATTTCAATAAATTTAAAATTTTATTTAGTAATATAATTTACTTTGATTTTTAATTATTTTGGCTTCTGCAAATATATATTAATTAATATTTATCTTATTAATAAAAGTTTATTAATTTATTTTTCGATCATTATAATATATATATTAATAAAATTTTTTATATTAAATTTACATCAAATATAATTATTAAGATTATTATAACTAAGTATTGCATTCATATTTTAGAAAGATTAAAAAATTATTATATTTTCAAAGGTAATAACCTTTGAAAATCACGAAAATTCATAAAAATAAATTTTTTGTTATTTCATTGATTAAATAAAACCTATAAACACCTAAATGTGCAAACATATAAATAAATAAACTCCTTAACCCCAAAACCACAAAAAACATTATCCATTAAATAGTTATACCCTAAATAATAAATAATAAATCTTTTTTTATTAGTATTCATTATACTTTTAAATATTCATTTTAATTATTTATCAATTTATTTTTATAGAAATATTAATTACAAAATAAATTATTAGTAAGTAATATATAATTTAAATAATTTATTTTTCATCAAAAAAATATATATGCTTATAAAATGAGGCAAAATTTTTAAAATAAAAAATTATTATTTAATAATATATCTTATTTTAATTTTGAATCATTCTAGATTCTATAATTATATTTTAATTTCTATCATTCTTATTAATACTAGTTTATTAATTTATTTATTGATCATTATTATAATATCTAATAATAAAATTATTTATATTTAGTTTACATTATATATAATTATTAAGATTATTATAACTAAATATTATATTCACATTTAAAAAAATTTAAAATTATTATATTTTCAAAGGTTACAACCTTCAAAAATTAAAAAAATTCAAAAAATTAAATATTTTTTGTTTTTTAATTCTTTAGAAAATAACTATAAATTACTAAACTCCTAAACCCAAAAAAATTTAAATACTTAAACCATTAAACCTATATATCCTGAATAATAAATAATAAATCTCAATTTTATTTGTATTCATTATAATTTTAAATATTCATTTTAATTATTTATTAGTTTATTATTATAGAATTATAAATTACAAAATAAATTGAGTAAGACAAATATAATTTAAATAATTTATTTATAAAAACAAAAATATAAACTTATAAAAAAGCAAAACATTAAAATAAATTATTATTTAGTAATATATTTTACTTTGATTTTGAATAAATTTAGATTTTGCTAATATAATTTAAATAATATCTATCTTATTAATAATAGTTTATTAATTTTTTTTGATCATTATTATAATATCTAGCACTGTAATTATTTATATTTAATTTAAATGACTTAAAATTATTAAGATTATTAAAACTAAATATTATATTTACATTTGAAAAAAATTTAAAAATTATTATATTTTTAAAGCTTATAACCTTCAAAAATTTTTAAAATAATAAAAATAAATTTTTTGTTATATCATTGTTTAAATAAAACATATAAACCACTAAATGTCTAAACACTTAAAACTCTAAACTCCTAAACACAAAAACCCCTAAATACTTTAACTTTTAAACTCGTAAACCTTAAATATAATTTAAATAATTTATTAAAATATTAATTACAAAATAAATTATGAGTGATAAAAATATAATTTAAATAATTTATTTTTATCAAAAAAAAATATGAGCTTATAAAAAGAAGCAAAAAATAAAAAAAGAATTATTATTTAGTAATAAATTTTACTTGGATTTTGAATATTTTTAGGTTTTGCAATTATATTTTAATTTATATCAATCATTTTAATAATAACATATTAATTTATTTTTTGATAATTGATATCATATCTATCAATAAAATTGTTTATATTTAGTTTATATTATATATAATTATAATGATTATTATTACTAAATATTGTATTCACATTTTTAAAAAATTTTAAAAATATTATATTTTCAAAGTTTATAACCTTTAAAAATGTGAAAAAATATCAAAAATAAATTTTTTTTTATTTCATTATTTAAATAAAACCTATAAACCACTAAATGCCTAAAAACATAAATCACTAAAATCATCAACGAAAAAACCTCTAAATACTTAAAATATTAAACTGGTATACATTAATAATAATTCATATATCTCATTTTAATTTTTCTTTAGTATAATTTTAAATTTTTATTTTAATTATTTATCAGTTTATTTTTATAAAAATTTTAATTACAAAATAAATTAATAGTGACACAGATCTAATTTAAATTAGACTGGCATACCCAAAATAATAAAGAATAAATCTTAATATTATTTTTTTCATTATAATTTTAAATATTAATTTTAATTATTTATTTGTTTATTTTTATATAAATATTAATTAAAAAGTAAATTATGAGTTAGAAAAATATAATTTATATAAATTAATTTAAATCAAAAACATATGGATAAACTTAAAAAAAAATTTCAAAACAATAAATTATTATATAGTAATATATTTTGATTTCTTCTGAATCATTTTAGGTTTTTTATTATATTTTAATTCATATCTATCTTATTAATAATAGATTATTAATTTATTTTTTGATCATTTTTAGAATATTTATCAATAATATTGTTTATATTGAATTTATATGAGATATAAATATAAATATTATTATAATTAAATATTGAATTTACATTTGAAAAAAATTTAAAAATTATTATATTTTCAAAGGTTATAACCTTTGAAAATATCAAAAAATAATAAAAATAAATATTTTGTTCTTTTAATTTTTAAATAAAACCTATAACCCACTAAATGCATACATAGTAAAATCAGTAAACTCCTATGGCCCGTAATGTCTAAATACATAAACCATTAAACCGCTATATGCTACTTAATAATTAAGAAATCTAATTTTTATTACAATTTATTATTATTTTAAATATTCATTTCAATTATTTATAAGTTTATTTTTATAGAAATATTTATTACAAAATAAATTATGAGTCTGACAAATATAATTTAAATAATTTATTTTTAATCAAAAAAAAAATATACGCTTATAAAAGAAGTAAAAATTTAAAAATTAAAAATTATTATCCAGTAATATATTTTACTTTAATTTTGAATCAATTTGGGTTTTATAAATATTTTTTAATTAATATCTATCTTATTATTAATAGTTTATTAATTTAATTTTTGATCATTATTATAATATCTATCAATAAAATTATTTATATTGAATTTATATCATATATAATTATTAATATAATTATAACTAAATATTTTATTCACATTTCAAAAAATATTAAATATTATTATATTTTCAAAGGTTATAACCTATGAAAATGACAAAAAATTACAAATTTTTTTTTTGTTATTTTATTGTTTAAATAAAACATATAAACCACTAAATGCCTAAAAACATAAATCGCTAAACTCCTAAACGACAAAACTTCTAGATACTCAAACTATTAAATTGGTATACATTAATAATAAATAATAAATCTCATTTTAAAATTTATTAATTATAATTTTAAATTTTTATTTTAATTATTTATCAGTTTATTTTTATAGAAATATTAATTAAAAAATAAATAATTATTGAGACGGATCTATTTTAATTAATTTTTTTTATGAAAAAAAAAATATATGCTTATAAAAAAAGGCAAATTTTTAAAAACAAAAATTTATTATTTTTAATATATTTTATTTTGATTTTGAATCATTTTAGTTTTTGCAATTATATTTTAAAATATATCATTCTTATTAATAATAGTTTATTAATTTTTTATTGATCATTATTATAATATCTATTAATAAAATTATTTATATTGAGTTTACATTATATATAATTATTAAGAATATTATAATTAAATATTATATTTACATTTAAAAAAAAATTAAAAATTATTACTTTTTCAAAGGTTATAACCTTAAAAAATTAAAAAAAATCAAAAAATTTAATTTTTTAATTTTTTTATTCTTTAAATAAAAACTATAAATAACTAAAGTCCTAAACACTTAAATCACTAAAACCCAAAAAACCTAAATACTTAAACCATTAAACAAGTAATCCTGAATAATAAATAATAAATCTCAATTTTATTTGTATTCATTATAATTTTAAATATTCATTTTAATATTTTTATAGTTTATTTTTATAGAAATATAAATTAAAAATAAATAATGTAGAAGACAAATATAATTTAAATAATTTACTTTCAATAACAAAAAATATAAACTTATAAAAAGAAGCAAAACATCAAAAAAATTATTATTTAATATTATATTTTACTTAGATTTTGAAGAAATTTATGTTTGCAAATATATTTTAAAAAATATCTATCTTATTAATAATAGTTTATTAATTTATTTTTTGATCATTAATATAATATCTATCAATAAAATTATTTATATTGAAGTAACATGATATTTAATTATTAAGATTATCATAACTAAATATAGTATTCACATATAAAAAAAATTTAAAAATTGTTATATTTTCGAAGCTTATAACATTCGAAAATGAGAAAAATAACAAAAATAAATTTTTTGTTATATCATTGTTTAAATAAAACTTATAAACCATTAAATGCCTAAATACATAAATCTCTAAACTCCTAAACCCCGAAGCCCCTAAATACCTAAACTATTAAACTCGTAAAACTTAAATATAATTTAAATAATATATTTTTCATTAAAAAAATATATAAGCTGATAAAAAGATGCAAAAAACTAAAAAAAAATTATTATTTAGTAATACATGTTTCTTTGATTTCGAAACATTTAGGTTTTTATATTATATTTTAATTTATATCTATCATATTAATTCTAGTTTATTAAATTATTATTTGATAATTTATATAATATTTATCAATAAAATTGTTTATATTTATTTTATATTATATATAGTTATAATAATAATTATTACTAAATATTGTATTCACATTTTTAAAAAATTTTAAAATTATTATATTTTCAAATGTTACGACATTTGAAAATTTGAAAAAATATCAAAAATAAATTTTTTGTTATTTCATTGTTTAAATAAAAGCTATAAACCATTATATGCCTAAATACTTAAATCAATAACTTCTAAATCTCGAAAACCCAAATAGATAAATTTTTTAAACAGGTATATCCTAAATAATAAATAATAAATCTCATTTTTATTTTTTTCATTATAATTTTAAATATTCATTTTATTTATTTATTTGTTTATTTTTATATAAATATTAAATACATAATAAATTATAAGATAGAAAAAAATAATTTATATAAATTATTTTTCGACAAAAAAATATAGATAAACTTATTAAAAGAAAAAAAAATTTAAAACAAAAAATTATTCTATAGTAATATATTTTACTTTGATTCAGACTCATTTTAGGTTTTGTAATTCTATTTTAATTGTTATCTAACTTATTAATAATAGATTATTAATTTTTTTTGATCATTATTAGAATATTTATCAATAAAAATATTTATATTTAATTTATATGATATATAAATTTAATAATTATTATAACTAAATATTGTATTCACTTTTGTAAAAAAATTTTATGATTATTATATTTTCAAAGAATATAACCTTTGAACAAGTGAAGAAACAAAAAAATATTTTTATTTATTTCTTAATTAAAATAAAACCTATAAATCACTAATTTGCTAAACACTTAAATCACTAACCTACAAAATCCCGATACACCTATATAGATAATCTTTTTAACGGGTATCCCCTAAATAATAATTAATAAATTTCATTTTTATTTGTTTTCATTATAATTTAAAAAATTCATTTTGAATTTTTAGTTTATATATATATATATATATATATATATATATATATATATATATATATATATATATTAATTATAAAATAAATTATGAGTTAAAAATATAATTTATAAAAATTATTTTTTATCAAAAAATAGAAAAGATTATAAAAAGAATAAAAATTTAAAAACAAATACTTATTATTAAGTAATATATTTAGATTTGCTTTTAAATCATTTTAGGTTTTGATATTATATTTTAATTAATATCAATCTTATTCATAATAAATTTTTAATTTATTTTTTGATAATTATTAGAACATCTATCAATAAAATTGTTGATATTTAATTTATATGATATATAATTATTATGATTATTATAAATAAATATTTATTCATATTTGAAAAAAATTGAAAAATTATTATATTTTCAAAGGTTATAATCTTTGAAAATAACAAAAAATAATTAAAATATTTTTTTTTATTTTTTTTAAAAATAAAACCTTTAAACAACTAAATGCATACACAGTTAAATTAGTAAACTCCTAAACCCCGTAATGCCTAAATACATAAACCATTAAACTGCTATATACTACTTAATAATTAATAAATCTAATTTTTATTCTATTTATTATAATTTTAAATATTCATTTTAATTATTTATTAGTTTATTTATATTGAAATATTTATTACAAAATAAAGAATCAGTGTGACAAATAAAATCTAATTAATTTATTTTTAATAAAAAAAAATATATAGTTCTAAAAGAAGTAAAAATTTAAAAATTTAAAAATTTAAAATTATTATCCAGTAATATATGTTATATTAATTTTGAATCAATTTGTGTTTTGTAAATATTTTTTAATTAATATCTATCTTTTTATTATTAGTTTATTAATTTAATTTTTGATCATTATTATATTGTCTATCAATAAAATTATTTATATTGAATTTATATGATATATAATTATTAATATTATTATAACTAAATATTGAATTCACATTTCAAAAAATTGTAAATATTATTATATTTTCAAAGGTTATACCCTATGAAAATGATAACAAATTATAGAAAATTTTTTTGTTATTTTATTTTTTTATATAAAACCTATAAACCACTAAAAGACTAAAAACATAAATCACTAAACTTCTAACGACAAAACCTCTAAATACTTAACCTATTAAACTGGTATACATTAATAATAAATCTTAAATCTCATTTTAATTTTAATTCACCATAATTTAAAATTTATATTTTAATTATTTATAAGTTTATTTTTATAGAAATATTAATTACAAAATAAATTATTATTGAGACGGATCTAATTTAAATTAAACCTGTATCCCAAAATAATAAATAATAAATAATAAATAATAAATAATAAATAATAAATCTCATTTTTTTAATAATAATTTTAAATATTCTTTTTAATTATTTAATTGTTTTTTTATATATAAATATTAATTACAAGATAAATTATGTGTTTGAAAAATATAATTTATATAAATTATTTTTCATTAAAAAAATATAGATAAACTTATTAAAAGAAAAAAAAATCAAAAAAAAAATTATTTTATAGTAATATATTTTTCTTTGCTTCTGAATCATTTTAAGTTTTGTAATTATATTTTATTTGAGATCTATCTTATTATTTATGGATTATTATTATTTTTTTGATTATTATTAGAATATTTATCAATAAAATTGTTTATATTGAACTTATATAATATATAAATATAATGTTTAGTATAAATAAATATTGTTTTTACATTTAAAAAAAATTTAAAAATTATTATATTTTCAAAGGTTATAACCTTTGAAAATATCAAAAAATAATAAAAATAAATTTTTTGTTATTTTATTTTTTAAAAAAAACCTAAATGCAATGGGTGCTCATGGGACGGGACGGGATGGAAATTACAAATCTCCAGTCCCTTCCCACACTTCTGAGATTTTTTTTTGAAGATCCAGACCCGTCCAATAGGTTGAAAATATCGGGATGTGACGAAATGGATATCGGGGATTTTGGGTTGGAAAAAATGGTTCCGGGACGGAACGGAGTTCGAACATTTTTTTTCAATTTATTTTCTTGAAACCGGCCAAGTTAGCTCATGTCGAAACCTTTTGTTGTACCATTTATCATTCCTTAGTTATGTATCTTTCAAACTCAAATTGGGCCAATTTTGTTTTATCAAATAGGCTGAATACCACTAACGAGTTCCATTACCTTGTCAAAACCTTTGATGTGCAGAAAATGATAGAAATGTTAAATAGAACGGGACCAAGTTGTGTGCTTTAATTAGTTCTTTGTTTTTTCACAAGTTGGCTTTGTTTAGCAGAGTGAAAGTTAAGCAGAATAGCAATACTACATTTTTTAAACAATTACTTAAAATATTAAGGAATAACTAATGATGACCACAAACATTGGTAGCAGTAATTACTAATTAATTAATTTCTAAAATTAGGCAGCTTAATATAACAAAAAAAATATAACTAATAACATCCATGATAAAAATCATTTCAAAGGTCAATCCCGAAACGGCAACAAAAATCCAAACCCAATTAATTATCTCTTCTACAACTCCTCCATTTTCTTCCTCCACTGTAGAAGGACAACCAAAGATGAAAACGTATTAATCATGTACACATAAATTTCTAAGATGAAAGAGTAATAAAAAAACAAAATATTACCTTATAAAATTTAATACACCAATTCCAAATTTAGTTGGCCAACTATAGTTGGAAGAATATTTGGATCTTGTGACCCCTCTGAAAATTGTAATTGAACCATATTTTTATCAAATTGAATGGATAAAATAAGTAAAAGTTAAATTAAAATTTACAAGATTTGTATACTAACCTGATTCATTATCATCAAGGTCTTGAACAAATTCTTCAATTTCAATAGGTTTGTTTGAGCTTCTCAACCAATCTTGTAGACATATGAGAACTTCAGTGGTAATAGGTATTAAAGAATTCCTAATTTTATCTAAAGTTCTCCCCCCAGTGCTAAATGTAGATTCGTAGGCCACAGTAGATGCTTGGATAGAAAATACATTCCTTGCTACATTTTCCAAAAAAGGATACCTAACCTCATTTACCTTCCACTAATTTAGAAGATCAAAATCACTTCTATTTTTTTCAAATTTGTCCTCCAAATACCTATCCAACTCTTCCAAAGCTGCAACTTCTTGTTCTTTCTCCAATTCAACAAAAAAATAATCAACATAAGTATCATTACCATCAAAGAAATCATCATTTTTCTTCGACACATTAGAAGAGAAATCAGCTTCTTTTTATTCATTTTTATTTAAATCTTTATAATCATCCATCATCTCATTTAAAGCATTTATAACCTTTTTCACCATATTTTTAGCCAATTCCTCTCCATAATGCTAAGTGTACTTAACCTTGAGATATTTGAGCTTATATCTAGGATCCAATACTACTGCTACAAAAAGCATAATATTTGTTGATTGAAGAGAACCCCAATATTTGTTGAATTTATGCCTCATTTTCATACCCATTTCATACACCATTGTATCTCTACTATTTTCACAAAGCTCAATTTTTTTCAAAATTCGAATAATCTGATGAAAATAAACACTAGAGGAATAATATTATGCGCCAGAAAATTTACAAGTTACCTCATAAAAAGTTTTCAAGAAATGAGCCGAAATTTTGGCATTTGTTCAGTCTTTCTCAGATGGAACGTTTGAACCAAACTCCTTCAAAACCCTTTTGTCTTGGTCCTCCAACTTATCAAATTCTCTTTGATATTTTATATCAGTTTGTAGCATCAAATAAGTTGAATTCCATCATGTAGGACAATCTAATTGCAATTAAGATCTATATGTCAAGTTAGTTTCTTCAACACATAACTTAAACATATCTAATATTTTAGGACTACTCCTCACATATTTCACCACACCTCAAATTTGTTGAATACACCCTCAACTACTGCAATGCCATCTCTGACAATTAAGTTTAGGATATGAGCACAACATCTCATATGAAATTGCTAGCCTCTCAAAGGTACAACACTTTTCTACACAAGTCTTTTTTTCAATTGTTCAACTGCAACATCATTATTTGATGCATTGTCAACACTAATGCACATCAACTTTCACAAACCCCATTCATTCATGCAAAACTCAAAAGCATTTCTAATATTAACTCCAAAATGACTTTTAATTACACAAAAGTTTAAAATCCTTTTATGCATATTCCATTGAGAATCAATGAAATGAATAGTCAAACATATATAAGACAAATTTTGATTGCTAGTCCAAGTGTCGGCAGTCAATGAAACTCTATAACAATGAGATGATATGCTATCAAATAATTTCTTCTTTTCCTTCACAAACAAAGAAAAACAATCCCTCAATATAGAGTGCCTAGATGGAATTTTAAATTGAGGCACACTAACTTCACAAAACTTCTTAAACTCATCCCTCTCAACAAAACAAAAAGGCAATTCATCTTTTATGATCATTTTCACCAAAGCCTCCCTAACTAGTTGTTGATCAAATTTCCAACAAGTTAATTTGTTATTCTCTGACCTAGTACCTTTAGTGAAACTCAACAAAGATTGTGACTTGTCTTTACCTTTGTGATCTTTTATTATTCTTTTTTGGGTGGAAATTTTCTACGAGTCTCTCACGAGTATTTTTATAAACCCGAAGTACCTTGATCACTTTTTGCCAAATATTCTTTCCTACACCATATATAAGCTTCCCTACCAGTTTCATTTCCCTCTGAATAAACTAATATCTCATAAGTTTCCCAAACAACAGACTTATACTTTTTATGAGCTTGAGGTTCAGATGTACCTTGAATTTCTTTTAGAATTGGAATTGAAGAACCTGCCGTAACAAAAGGAGGGTTCGTGAAAGGATGATGATTGGATTTACCAGTACTTTGACATTTGAGATGTGATCATCTTCAATTTATTGTATTTTTTGTTTACAGCTGGATTGTGCCATCTGCATTGCCATTAATTAATATGATATGTTAAGCATAAATACATATAAATATTTCAAACAAGCAAGCTCTACAAAACTGACTATATCACATTCAGCCCACTCATTCGGCCCAACCACAATACCACAACCAATACTCAACAAAACTGATCGAGACACATCATAATAATAATTAATCACTCAATTCTCGTCATAAAAATAAACCAAAAGGCTGGTGGCATCTGAGACACTGTGGAGGCAACCAGAAGTGCAACAAACAAGGGTTGGACCTAACTGAACATGGCTGAAACAGCGTGAGGTGGCTTGGAACTCATTAGAACAGCAATTGGTGCGTCGGAATTGGATGGGCAGTAGCGGAATTGGTGGCATCTTCATGTTATATATATATATATATATTCCTGGTTCTAGAATTGGTTTTTTAGGACGGGATGGTTCTCGGGATGGATATTGCATAAGATCCAGAACCAATCGAAAAGAAAAAATACGTGACAGAACGGGACGGGAAAAGTCAAAGTCAATAGATTTTTCTCAGTCCCGATTCTTTCGGGACAAGACTTCGGGTTGGGTCACGAATACCCGAGTCCCATGAGCAGCCCTACTAAATGCATATAAAGTTAAATCAGTAAACTCCTAAACCCCATAATGCCTAAATACATAAACCATTAAACCGCTAAATACTACTTAATAATTAATCAATCTATTTTTTATTGCTATTTATGATATTTTTAAATATTCATTTTAATTATTTATTAGTGTATTTATTTAGAAATATTTATTACAAAATAAATTATGAGTCGGAAAAATATAATTTAAATAATATATTATTTCTCTAATAAAAATATATGCTTATAAAAGAAGTATAAATTTAAATATAAAAAATTATTATCAAGTAATATAAGTTACTTTAATTTTGAATGAATTAGGGTTTTGTAAATATTTTTTAATTAATATCTATCTTAATATTAAGAGTTTATAAATTTAATTTTTGATCATTAAAATAATTTTATCTATCAATAAAATTATTAATATTAAAATTAAATATTATTATAAAAAAAATATTATATTAAAAAATATTATAAAAAATATTATTATAAAAAATATTATATTAAAAATATTAAATTAAATATTATATTAAAAAATTTATATGATATATAAATATATATATTATTATAAAAAAAATATTGTATTAAAATTTCAAAAAAAATTAAATATTATTATATTTTCAAATGTTATAACCTATGAAAATGATAAAAAATTATAGAATTTTTTTTGTTATTTTATTTTTTTAAATAAAACCTATAAACCACTAAATGTGTAAAATCTTTAATCGCTAAAATTTTAACCGACAAAATCTCTAATTACTTAAACCATTAAACTGGTAAACATTAATAATAATTCATAAATCTCATTTTAATTTTTATTTAGTATAATTTTAAATTTTTATTTTAATTATTTATCAGTTTATTTTTATAGAAATATTAATTACAAAAAAAATTATTAGTGTGACAGATCTAATTTAAATTAAAATAGTATCCCTAAATAATAAATAATAAATCTCAATTTTTTTCATTATAATTTTAAATATTCATTTTAATTATTTATTTGTTTATTTATATACAAATATTAATTACAAAATAAATTGAGCTAAACAAAAATAATTTATATGAATTATTTTTCATCAAAAAATTATAGATAAACATTTAAAAAGAAAAAAAATTTTCAAAACAAAAAATTATTATATAGTAATATATTTTGCTTTGCTTCTTAATCATTTTAGGTTTTGTAATTATATTTTAATTGATATCTATCTTATTAATAATAGATTATTAATTTATTTTTTGATCATTATTAGAATATTTATCAATAAAAATGTTTATATTTTATTTACATGATATATAATTATAAAGATTATTATAACTAAATATTATATTTACATTTGAAAATAATTTAAAAATTATTATATTTATAAAGGTTACTATCTTTGAAAATGAGATAAAATCACAAAAATTAATTTTTTGCTATTTTATTGTTTATATAAAACCTATAAACTACTAAATACCTAAACGCTTAAATCATTAAACTGCTAAACCCCAAAACCCTTAAATACCTAAACATTTAAACCATTTTTAAAGGTTTAAGTATTTATAAATAATATATAAATATCTATCAATAAATAATAGTTTATTAATTTATTTTTTGATCATTATTATATTTATATTTATATTTAGTTTGTTAATATCTATCAATAAAATTGTTTATTTTTAATTTACATGATATATAATTATCAAGATTATTATAACTAAATATTGTATTCACATTTGAAAAATATTTAAAAATTTTTATATTTATAAAGGTTATAACCTTCAAAATAGAAAAAAAATTGGAAAAATAATTTTTTTGTTATTTCATTATTTAAATAAAACATATAAACTACTAAATGCCTAAACACTTAAATCACTACACTTCTAAATTCCTAAATACTTAAACCATTTAACCGGTATACCCTAAATAATTAATCATAAATCTCATTTTTATTTGTATTCATTATAATTTTAATATTTATTTTAATTATTTATTAGTTTATTTTTATAGAAATATTAATTGTAAAATAAAATTATGAATGAGAAAAATATAATTTAAATAATTTATCTTCATCAAAAAAATTTATAAGCTTATAAAAAGAATCAAAAATTTAAAAATAAAAAATTATTATTTAGTAATATATTTTACTTTGATTTTGAATCATTTTAAGTTTTGCGAATATATTTTAATTAATATCTATCTTATTAATAATAGTTTATTAATCTATTTTATGATCAGTATTATAATATCGATTAATAAAATTATTTATATTGAATTTACATGATATTTAATTTTTATGATTATTATAATTAAATATTGTATTAACATTTGAAAAAAAATTAAAAGTTATAATATTTCCAATGGATATAACCTTGAAAATGAGAAAAAATCATAATAAAAATTTTTTGTTATTTAATTATTTAAATAAAACCTATAAACCAAAAAATACCTTGATACTTAAATTACAAAACTCTTAAACCCTGATACTACTGCACCACACACTCATAGCGATGGACCACATTACACACGTGCACATATTCTTGTCCATTTTGGTGTAGCATTTAGAGGGGCCAGCAAGTCCTAGAAGCAGCCAGAAGTATGAGCCACCAGCTTGTAGAGGGCCCCACTAGCTAGCTTGGATGATACATTCAGACAACTGACGCGACCGAGCAAAGTGGTCAGGAGAAAACCCAGGAGTAGCTAGGAATGTGTCCCCCTAGACCTATCAGTGAGCATAGAGGGCCACCCAACCATCGCCCAACAAGAGTAGTGTGTAATCCATGATTAATTGGAGAGCTGAAAAAATCCGAAGCATCACCAAGCAAGGCCAGTAAGCAATGGAGTCCAGACCAGCCACATGGGAGCGAAAGAATCAAACATGTAGTTTATGTTTGTAGTCTTATTAGTATTTTGGACTTTGTATGCACCATGTACTTGTAGAGACAGATCATGACATACTCACACACACAATCTTTTCTGTTCTCTATGTAGCATGCAATGAGGGTAACTGGACCCATGAGTATCTCTAAGCGGGGCCCACTAATGCATTATGTAAGTTGTGTGCCTAAATGATAAATAAAGTGTGTATTTTCCAAAAAAAAAACAAAAAAATCTTAAACACTAAACTTTAAATCCTAAACCTTAAACCATATACTATAACCCTAATTCATAAACCCTAAATCCTAAATCTCATGTTTTGCACTTTTATAATCAAATGAATAATTGTTAAATTTAAATTGAAATTCACAACTTTTAGGAATGTCACATATTTATCTTTTTGTATATGTAACAAAAAGTCATGACTCAAGGGGTAAGTTATGGATTCAGCCTCTCTCTTGCTTTAGATTATTGTAGCATTAGCAATGGTCATGATTGTATATTTTGTCTCTAGAACACAAAATCATATCGATGAGAATATGCCATAACTTGTGTCTCTCTATTGAACATATTGTTATGGCACTAAGAATGATCATGAAAACATATTTAATCACTATAATACTGGGTCACAGTATTGGATATGACCATAGCTTGTGCATTTTATCTTTATTTTGCAAAGTCATTGCACTAGGAATGATTGTAACTTTGGATTTTCCTTAAGAGCAAAAGTCATGACCCTAGAAATAGTTATAGCTCGAGTACCACTCTTTATAACTTTCTATAGCTAAAATTCTTGGGATTGGAAATATCACTATGGCTTTTTCCTTTGATTTGTGACCTCAAGTGTCAATATGCAAGACTAATATTTTGAGCAATGATTAAAACCTTTTATACTTTTGAATATGATTCATTTACGTCTTTTTGGGTATTGTGAGCTTGTATACATAACTCATTTAATATAAAAAGAAAGAAATGATACTTTTCATATCCATGGAGATATAAAAAATGGCTTAGACATGCCAATAAAATAAATTTTTTGATTCTTGATTGAAAGAGAGCCCATACTACTTGCCCTGCTCAAACCGCCATGGGGCTAGTTTGTTCTAATAAATAACAAGGTTGTTATTTTTTTAGAGGTGATCTATGTTTTAAAAAAATTGCTTTGAGTATGTGCATGTAAGATATTTTAGAAGAAATTACAATAATCAATATAAATAGAATCGTCAACAACTAGCTATTTCAACACATATGGGTACAAATTTGGTTTAGTCTGTTAGTGTAAATGAATCAAATTACCTTTGATAGCCCAGTGATTCAACATCAAATATGATGAGACATAATAGAGATAAATTAAAAGCTCATTTTATTTTGGTTAGAGCTTTAGAAATCATTCTAGAGTTGAGAGAGGAACAAAATAAATTATTTTAATTATTTAGTATAATTTTAATTTTTACTTTAATTATTTATCAGTTTATTTTTATAGAAATATTAATTACAAAATAAATTATTAGTGAGACAGATCTAATTTAAATAAAACTGGTATCCCTAAATAATAAATAATAAATCTCAATTTTTTTTCATTATAATTTTAAATATTCATTTTAATTATTTATTTGTTTATTTATATATAAATATTAATTACAAAATAAATTGAGCTAGACAATTAAAATTTATATAAATTATTTTTCATCAAAAAATTATTAATAAACTTTTTAAAAGAAAAAATATTCAAAACAAAAAATTATTATATAGTAATATATTTTGCTTTTCTTCTGGATCATTTTAGGTTTTATAATTATATTTTAATTGATATCTATCTTATTAATAATAGATTATTAATTTATTTTTTGATCATTATTAGAATATTTATCAATAAAATTGTTTATATTAAATTTATATGATATATAAATATAATGATTATTATGACTAAATATTGTATTCACAATTAAAAAATATTAAAAATTATTATATTTTTAAAGGTTAACCTTTGAAAATATCAAAAAATAATAAAAATAAATTTTTTATTATTTTATTTTTTTAATAAAACCTATAAACCACTAAATGCATACACAGTTAAATTAGTAAACTCTTAAACCTCATAATGCCTAAATACATAAACCATTAAACCTCTATATACTACTTAATAATTAATAAATCTAATTTTTATTTTATTTATTATAATTTTAAATATTGATTTTAATATTTTTAAGTTTATTTTTATAAAATATTTATTCCAAAATAAATTATGAGTGCGACAAATATAATTTAATTAATTTATTTTTAATCAAAAAAATATAGACACTTATAAAAGAAGTAAAAATTTTAAAATTAAAAATTATTATTTAGTAATATATTTTAGTTTAATCTTGAATTGATTTGGGTATTCTAAATATTTTTTAATTAATATCTATCTTATTATTAATAGTTTATTAATTTAATTTTTGATCATTATTTTATTATTTATCAATAAAATTGTTTATATTGAATTTATATGATATATAATTATTAATTTTAAAATAACTATATATTGTATTCACATTTTAAAAAATTTTAAATATTATTATATTTTCAAAGGTTATAACCTATGAAAATGATAAAAAATTACAAATTTTTTTTAGTTATTTTATTTTTTTAATAAAACCTATAAACCACTAAATGCCTAAAAACATAAATTCCTAAACTCCTAAACGACAAAACTTCTAAATACTTAAACTATTAAACAGGTCTACATTAATAAAAAATCATAAATCTAAATTTAATTTTTAATAAGTATAATTATAAATTTTTATTTTAATTATTTATCAGTATATTTTTATAGAAATATTAATTACAAAATAAATTATTAGTGAGATAGATCTAATTTAAATAATTTATTTTTCATCAAAAAAATATATATCCTTATAAAAAGAGGCAAAATTTTAAAAACAAAAATTTATTTTTTAGTAATATATTTTATTTATTTTTTGAATCATTTTAGATTTTGCAATTATATTTTAATTTATATGATTATTATTAATAATAGTTTTTAATTTTTTATTGATCATTATTATAATATCTATTAATAAAATTATTTATATTGAGTGTACATTATATATACTTATTAAGATTATTATAACTAAATATTATATCCACATATAAAAAAAATTAAAAATTATTATATTTTCAAAAGTTATATCCGTTAAAAATTAAAAAAAATCAAAAAATTAAATTTTTTATTTTTTTATTCTTCAAATAAAAACTATAAATTACTAAATCCCTAAACACATATTTCACAAAACCCCAAAACACCTAAATACTTAAACCATTAAACTAGTATATCCTGAATAATAAATAATAAATATTTATTTTATTTGTATTCATTATAGTTTTAAATATTCATTTTAATTATTTATTAGTTTATTTTTATAGAATTATAAATTAAAAATAATTTATGACCAAGACAAATATAATTTAAATAATTTACTTTTAATAAAAAAATATAAACTTATAAAAAGGTGCAAAACATCAATAAAATTATTATTTAGTTATATATGTTATTTTGATTTTGAATAAATTTACATTTTGCAAATATATTTTAAATAATATCTTTCTTTTTAATAATTATTTATTAATTTATTTTTTGATCATTAATTTAATATCTATCAATATAATTGTTTATATTGAATTTACTTGATATATAATTTTTAAGATTATCATAACTAAATATAGTATTCACATATAAAAAAATTTTAAAAATTGTTATATTTTCATAGGATAAGCCTTCAAAAATGATAAAAAATAACAAAAATAAATTTTTTGTTATATAATTGTTTAAATAAAACTTATAAACCATTAAATTCCTAAATATATAAATCTCTAAACTCCTAACCCCAAAGCCCCTAAATACTTAAACCATTAAACTCGTAAACCATAAATATAATTTAAATAATTTATATAAATATTAATTACAAAATTAATTATGAGTGATACAAATATAATTTAAATAATATATTTTTAATCAAAAAATATATAAGCTTATAAAATGATGCAAAGGCTAAAAAAAATTATTATTTAGTAATAAATTTTACTTTGATTTTGAATTATTTTAACTTTTTTAATTATGTTTTAATTTATATTTATCATATTAATAATAGCTTATTAATTTATTTTTTGATAATTGATATAAATATCTATCAATAAAATTGTTTATATTTAGTTGATATTATATATAGTTATAATAATTATTATTACTAAATATTGTATAAACATTTTTAAAAAATTTTAAAATTATTTTATTTTCAAATGTTATAACCTTTTAAAATTTGAAAAAATATCAAAAATAAATTTTTTGTTATTTCATTATTTAAATAAAACCTATAAACCACTAAAAGCATAAAAACATAAATTTCTAAACTTTTAAATGACAAAATCTTTAAATACTTAAACATTAAATTGGTATACATTAATAATAAATCATAAATCACAATTTAATTTTTATTAAGTATAATTTTAAATTTTTATTTTAATTATTTATCAGTTTATTTTTATAGAAATATTAATTAGAAAAATAATTATTAGTGAGACTGATATAATTTAAATTAAACCGGTATACAATAAATAATAAATAATAAATCTCATTTTTTTTCATTATAATTTTAAATATTCATTTTAATTATTTATTTGTTTATTTTTATATAAATATTAATTACAAAATAAAGGATAAGTTATACAAATATAATTTATATAAATTATTTTTCAACACAAAAGTATAGATAAACTAATTAAAATAAGAAAAAAACTAAAAACAAAAAATTATTAAATAGTAATATATTTTGCTTTGTTTCTGAATCATTTTAGGTTTTGTAATTATATTTTAATTGATATCTAACTTATTAAAAATAGATTATTAAAAATTTTTTTATTATTATTATAATATTTATCAATAAAAATGTTTATATTGAATTTATATGATATATATATTTAATAATTATTATAAATAAATATTATATTCACTTTTGAAAAAAATTTTAAAATTATTATATTTTCAAAGATTATAAACTTTTAACATGAGAAAAAATAAAAAAAATATTGTTTTTTGTTATTTTATTGTTTAAATAAAACCTATAAACCACTAAATGCCTAAACACTTAAATCACTAAATTACAAACTTCTGATACCCCTATATAGATAATTCTTTAAACCTGTATACCCTAAAAATAATTAATAAATATCATTTTTATTTGTTTTCATTATAATTTAAAAAATTTATTTTGATTCTTTAGTTATATATATATATATAATTTATATATATATAAATTATAAAATAAATTATGAGTTATAAATATATATTATAAAAATTATTTTTCATCAGAAAATAGATAAGCTTATAAAAAGAATAAAAATTTAAAATCAAGTATTTATTATTAAGTAATAAATTTTGCTTTGCTTTGGAATCATTTTAGGTTTTGATATTATATTTTAAGTAATATCAATCTTATTCATAATAGATTTTTAATTTATTTTTTGATAATTATTAGAATATCTATCAATAAATTTGTTTATATTGAATTCATATGATATATAATTATTATGATTATTATAAATAAATAGTTATTCACTTTTTGAAAAAAATTTAAAAATTATCATATTTTCAAAGGTTATAACCTTTGAAAATATGAAAAAATAAAAAAAATAATTTTTTTTATTTTATTTTTTAAATAAAAACTATAAACCACTAAATGCATACACAGTTAAATCAGTAAACTCCTTAACCCCGTAATGCCTAAATACATAAACCATTAAACTTCTATATATATCTTAATAATTAATAAATCTAATTTTTATTTCTATTTATTATAATTTTAAATATTCATTTTAATTATTTATTAGTTTATTTTTATAGAAATATTTATTACAAAGAAAAGTATGAGTGCGACAAATATAATTTAATTAATTTATTTTAATAAAAAAATATACGCTTATAAAAGAAATAAAAATTTAAAAATTTAAAATTATTATCCAGTAATATATTTTACTTTAATTTTGAATTAATTTGGGTTTTGTAAATATTTTTTAATTAATATATATCTTTTTATTAATAGTTTATTAATTTAATTTTTGATCATTTTTATATTGTATATCAATAAAAATGTTCATATTGAATTTATATGATACATAATTATTAATATTATTATAACTAAATATTGTATTCACATTTCAAAAAATTGTAAATATTATTATATTTTCAAAGGTTATAACCTATGAAAATGATAACAAATTATAGAAATTATTTTTGTTATTTTATTTTTTTATATAAAACCTATAAACCACTAAAAGACTAAAAATATAAATCGCTAAACTTCTAACGACAAAACTTCTAAATAATTAAACTATTTAACTGGTATACATTAATAATAAATCTTAAATCTCATTTTAATTTTTATTAAGTATTATTTTAAATTTATATTTTAATTATTTATCAGTTTATTTTTATAGAAATATTAATTACAAAATAAATTATTAGTGAGACGGATCTAATTTAAATTAAACCTATATCCCAAAATAATAAATAATAAATAATAAATCTCATTTTTTTTATAATTTTAAATATTCATTTTAATTAATTAATTGTTTATTTATATATAAATATTAATTACAAAATAAATTATGAGTTAGACAAATATAATTTATATAAATTATTTTTCATAAAAAAAAATATATAAACTTATTAAAAGTACAAAAAAATCAAAAACAAAAAATTATTATATAGTAATATATTTTTCTTTGCTTCTGAATCATTTTAAGTTTTGTAATTATATTTTAATTAATATCCATCTTATTATTAATGGATTATTAATTTATTTTTTGATTATTATTGGAATATTTATCAATAAAATTGTTTATATTGAATTTATATAATATATAAATATAATGAATAGTATAACTAAATATTGTATTCACATTAGAAAAAAATTTAAAAATTATTATATTTTTAAAGGTTATAACCTTTGAAAAAATCAAAAAATAATAAAAATAAATTTTTTGTTATTTTATTTTTTAAAAAAAACCTATAAACCACTAAATGCTAGGGGTGCTCATGGGACGTGACGAAATGGGGATTACAAATCTCTAGTCCCTTCCCACAGTTCTTAAATTTTTTTTTGAAGATCCAGACCCGTCCCATAGGTTGAAAATATCGGGATGGGATGGGATGGAGATTGAGGATTTAGGGTAGGAGAAAATTGTTCTGGGACGGAATGGAGTTCAGACATTTTTTTCAATTTATTTTCTTCAAACCGGCTTAGTTAGTTCATGTCAAAACCTTTTGTTGTACAATTTATCATTCCTTAGTTATGTATCTTTCAAACTCAAATTGGGCTAATTTTGTTTTGTCAAATAGGCTGAATAAAGCAAACGAGTTCCATTACCTTGTCAAAAGCTTTGATGTGCAGAAAAGGATAGAAATGTTAAATAGAACGGGACAGAGTTGTGTGCTTAATTTGGTTCTTTGTTTTCTCACAAGTTGGCTTTGTTCAGCCAAGTGAAAGCTAACCATAATAGCAATACTATATTTTTTAAACAATTACTTAAAATATTAAGGAATAGCTAAAGATGACCACAAACATTGGTAGCAGCAATTACTACTAAAGTAATTGCTAAATTTAGGCAGCTTAATATAACAAAAAAAATACAACTAATAACAACAATGATAATAATCATTTCAAAGGTCCATCCTGGAACAACAACAATAATCCAAACCCAATTAATTATCTCTTCTACAACTCCTCCCTTTTATTACTCTACTGTAGAAGGACAACCAAGGATGAAAACGTGTTAATCATGTAGACATAAATTTCTAAGATGAAAGAGTAATAAAAAAACAAAATATTACCTTATAAAATTTAATACACCAATTCCAAATTTAGTTGGCCAACTATAGTTGGAAAAATATTTGGATCTTGTGACACCTCTGAAAATTGTAATTGAACCATATTTTTTATCAAATTGAATGGATAAAATAAGTAAAAGTTAAATTAAAATTTACAAGATTTGTATACTAACCTGATTCATTATCATCAAGGTCTTGAACAAATTCTTCAATTTCAATAGGTTTGTTTGAGCTTCTCAACCAATCTTGTAGACATATGAGAACTTCAGTTGTAATAGCTGTTAAAGAACTCCTAGATTTATCTAAAGTTCTACCCCCAGTATTAAATGTAGATTCGTAGGCCACAGTAGATGCTTGGATAGTCAATACATCCCTTGCTACATTTTCCAAAGAAGGATACCTAACCTCAATTACCTTCCACCAGTTTAGAAGATCAAAATCAATTCTATTTTTTTAAAGTTTTTCCTCCAAGTACCTATCGAACTCTTCCAAAGCTGCAACTTCTTGTTCTTTCTCCAATTCGACAAAAAAAATCATCAACATAAGTATCACCACCATCAAAGAAATCATCATTTTTCTTCAACACAGTAGAAGAGAGATCATATTCTTTTGATTCATCTTCATTTAAATCTTTATAATCATCCATCATCTCATTTAAAGCATTTATAACCTTTTTCACCAAATTTTTAGCCAATTCCTCTCCAATATGCTAAGTGTACTTAACTTTGAGATATTTGACGTTTGTTCTGTCTCTCTCAGTGGGAACGTTTGAACCAAACTCCTTCAAAACCCTTTTGTCTTTGTCCTCCAACTTATCAAATTCTCTTTGATATTTTATATCAGTTTGTAGCATCAAATAAGTTGAATTCCATCATGTAGGACAATCTAATTGCAATTAAGATCTATATGTCAAGTTAGTTTCTTCAACACATAACTTAAACATATCTAATATTTTAGGACTACTCCTCACATATTTCACCACACCTCAAATTTGTTGAATACACCCTCAACTACTGCAATGCCATCTCTGACAATTAAGTTTAGGATATGAGCACAACATCTCATATGAAATTGCTAGCCTCTCAAAGGTACAACACTTTTCTACACAAGTCTTTTTTTCAATTGTTCAACTTCAACATCATTATTTGATGCATTGTCTACACTAATGCACATCAACTTTCACAAACCCCATTCATTCATGCAAAACTCAATAGCATTTCTAATATTAACTCCAGAATGACTTTTAATTACACAAAAGTTCAAAAGCCATTAATGCATATTCCTTTCAGAATCAATGAAATGAACAGTCAAACATATATAAGACAAATTATGAATGCTAGTCCAAGTGTCAGTAGTCAATGAAACTTTACAACAATGAGATGATATGCTATCAAATAATTTCTTCTTTTTCTTCACCAAAAAATAAAAACAATCCCTTAGCATAGAGTGCCTAGATGGAATTTTAAATTGAGGCACACTAACTTCACCAAACTCCTTAAACTCATCCCTCTCAACAAATCAAAATGTCAATTCATCTTTTTTGATCATTTTCACCAAAGTCTCTCTAACTAGTTGTTGATCAAATTGCCAACAAGTTAATTTGTTATTCTCTGAACTAGTACATTTAGTGAAACTCAACAAAGATTATGACTTGTCTTTACCTTTGTGAGCTTCTATTAATTCTTTTTTTGTGTGGAAATTTCCTACAAGTCTTTCTCAAGTATTTCCATAAACCTGAAGTACCTTGATCACTTTTTGCCAAATATTATTTCCTACACCATATATAAGCTACCCTTCAAGTTTCATTTCCATCTGAATCAACTAATATCTCATAAGTTTTCCAAACATCAGACTTATACTTTTTATGAGCTTGAGGTTCAGATCTACCTTGACTTTCTTTTACAATTGGAATTAAAGAACCTGCCGTAACAATAGGAGGGTTCGTGAAAGTATGGTGATTGGATTTACCAGTACTTTGATCATTTGAGATGTGATCATATTCAATTTAGTGTTTTTTTCGTTTACCGCTGGATTGTGCCATCTGCAATGCCATTAATTAATATGATATGTTAAGCATAAATACATATAAATATTTCAACAAGCAAACTCTACAAAACTGACTGTAACACATTCAGCCTACCCATTCGTCCCAACAACAACACCACACCCAATACTCAACAAAAGTGACTCAGACACAATAATAAAAATTAATCACTCAATTCTCGTCAGATAAACAAACCAAAAGGCAGGTGGCATCTGAGACACGGTGGAGGCAACCAGAAGTGCAAAAGAAAAGGGTTGGACCTAACTGAACACGGCTGGAATAGCGTGAGGTGGCCTGGAACTCATCGGAACAGTAATAGGTGCATCGAAATTGGATTGGCAGTAGTGGAATTGGTGACATCTTCATGTTAAGAATATATATATATATATATATATATTCTTGGTTCTAGAATCGGTTTTTTAGGATTGGACGGTTCTTGGGATGGATATTGCTTGAGATCCGGAACCATCCCAAAAGAATAAATATGTGACAGAATGGGACGGGAAAAGTCAAATTCAACGGATTTTGTCAGTCCCAATTCTTTCGAGACAAGACTCCGGGTTAGGTCGCGACTCTCCGAGTCCCGTGAGTAGCCCTACTAAATGAATATAAAGTTAAATTAGTAAACTCCTAAACCCCGTAATGCCTAAATACATAAACCATTAACCCGCTAAATACTACTTAATAATTAATAAATCAAATTTTTATTGTAATTTATTATATTTTTAAATATTCATTTTAATTATTTATAAGTGTATTTATTTAGAAATATTTATTACAAAATAAATTATGAGTAGGAAAAATATAATTTAAATAATATATTATTTATCTAATAAAAATATACGCTTATAAAAGAAGTATAAATTTAAATATTAAAAATTATTATCAAGTAATATAAGTTACTTTAATTTTGAATCAATTTGGATTTTGTAAATATATTTTAATTAATATCTATCTTAATATTAATAGTTTATAAATTTAATTTTTGATCATTATTATAATATTTATCAATAAAATTATTTATATTAAATTTATATGATATATAATTATTAATATTATTATAACAAAATATTGTTTTAAAATTTTAATAAATTTTAAATATTATTATATTTTCAAATGTTATAACCTATCAAAATCATAAAAAATTATAAATTTTTTATTTGTTATTTTATTTTTTTAAATAAAACCTATAAACCGCTAAAAGCCTAGAAACATAAATCGTTAAACTTTTAACGACAAAACCTCTAAATACTTAAATCATTAAACTGGAATACATTAATAATATATCATAAATCTCATTTAAATTTTTATTCATTATAATTTTAAATTCTTATTTATATTATTTATCAATTTATTTTATAGAAATATTAATTACAAAATAAATTATTAGTGAGACAGATCTAATTTAAATTAAACTGGTATACCTAAATAATAAATAATAAATCTCATTTTTTTTTCATTATAATTTTAAATATTCATTTTAATTATTTATTTGTTTATTTATATATAAATATTAATTACAAAAAAATTGAGTTAGACAAATATAATTTATATAAATTATTTTTCATCAAAAAATTATTGATATACTTTTTTAAAGAAAAAAATTTCAAAACAAAAAATTATTATATAGTAATATATTTTGCTTTTCTTCTGAATCATTTTAGGTTTTGTAATTATATTTTAATTGATATCTCTCTTATTAATAATAGATTATAAATTTATTTTTTGATCATTATTAGAATATTTATCAATAAATTGTTTATATTGAATTTATATGATATATAAATATAATGATTATTATAAAAAATTATTGTATTCACATTTAAAAAAAATTAAAAATTATTATATTTTCAAAGGTAATAACCTTTGAAAATATTATAAAATAATAAAAATAAACTTTTTATTATTTTATTTTTTTAATAAAACCTATAAACCAATAAATGCATACAAAATTAAATCAGTAAACTCCTAAACCTCATAATGCCTAAATACATAAACCATTAAACCGCTATATACTACTTAATAATTAATAAATCTAATTTTAATTTCTATTTATTATAATTTTAAATATTCATTTTAATTATTTATTAGTTTATTTTTATAGAAATATTTATTACAAATTAAATTATGAAAATGACATATATATTCTAATTAATTTATTTTTAATCAAAAAAAATATATGCTTATAAAAGAAATAAAAATTTAAAAATTAAAAATTATTATACAGTAATATATTTTACTTTAATTGTGAATCAATTTGGATTTTGTAAATATTTTTTAATTAATATCAATCTTTTTATTAATAGTTTATTAATTTAAATTTTACTCATTATTATATTATCTATCAATAAAATTGTTTATATTCAATTTATATGATATATAATTATTAATATTATTATAACTAAATATTGTATTCACATTTCAAAAAATTTTAAATATTATTATATTTTCAAAGGTTATAACCTATATAAATGAGAAAAAATTACAAATTTTTTTTGGTTATTTTATTGTTTAAATAAAACCTATAAACCATTAAGTGCCTACAAACATAAATTGCTAAACTCCTAAATGACAAAACCTCTAAATATTTAAACCATTAAATAGGTGTACATTAATTTTTATTAAGTATGATTTTAAATTTTTAATTTAATTATTTAACAGTTAATTTTTATAGAAATATTAATTACAAAATAAATTATTAGTGAGACAGATC
Organism: Sapria himalayana; assembly: GCA_029783825.1. Classification (NCBI taxonomy): domain Eukaryota; kingdom Viridiplantae; phylum Streptophyta; class Magnoliopsida; order Malpighiales; family Rafflesiaceae; genus Sapria; species Sapria himalayana. The sequence continues at coordinate 53,570 of JAREIK010002384.1, read as the reverse complement.
TAATTTAAATAATTTATTTTTCTTCAAAAAAAATATATATCTTATATAAAAAGAGGCAAAATTTTAAAAACAAAAATTTATTATTTAGTAATTTATTTTATTTTTATTTTGAATCATTTTAGATTTTGCAATTATATTTTAATTTATATCATTCTTATTATAAATATTTTTTAAATTTTTATTGATCATTATTATAATATCTATTAATAAAATTATTTATATTGAGTTTACATTATATATAATTATTAAGATTATTATTATTGAATATTATATTCACATTTAAAAAAATTAAAAATTATTATATTTTTAAAGGTTATAACCTTCACAAATTAACAAAAATCAAAAAAATTAAATTTTTTATTTTTTCATTCTTTCAATAGAAACTATAAATCACTTAGGGCCTAAACACTTAAATCACTAAACCCCAAAACACCTAAATACTTAAACCATTAAACTAGTATATACTGAATAATAAATAATAAATCTCTATTTTATTTTTATTCATTATAAGTTTAAATATTCATTTTAATTATTTATTAGTTTATTTTTATAGAATTATAAATTAAAAATAAATTATGAGTAAGACAAATATAATTTAAATAATTTAATTTTAATAACAAAAAATATAAACTTATAAAAAGAAGCAAAATATCAAAGAAAGTATTATTTTGTAATATATTTTACTTTGATTTTGAATAAATTTACATTTTGTAAATATATTTAAAATAATATCTATCTTATTAATAATAGTTTTTTAATTTATTTTTTGATCATTAATATAATATATTTAAATATAATTGTTTAAATTGAATTACATGATAAAAATTTTTTAAGAATATCATAACTAAATATATTATTCACATATAAAAAAAATTTAAAAATTGTTATATTTTCAAAGTTTATAACCTTGAAAAAATAGAAAAAATAATAAAAATAAATTTTTTGTTATGTCATTGTTTAAATAAAACTTATAAACCATTAAATGCCTAAATACATAAATATTTAAACTCCTAAACCCTGAAGCCCCTAAATACATAAACCTTTAAACTCATAAATGTTAAATATAATTTAAATAATTTATATAAATATTAATTACAAAATAAATTAATAGTAATACAAATATAATTTAAATAATATATTTTTAATCAAAAAAACATATAAGCTTATAAAAAGATGAAAAAACTAAAAAAAATATTATTTAGTAATAAATTTTATTTTTATTTTGAATCATTTTATGTTTTTTAATTATATTTTAATTTATATCTATCATATTATTAATAGATTATTAATTTATTTTTTGATAATTGATATAATATCTATTAATAAAATTCTTTATATTTAGTTTATATTATATATAGTTATAATATTTATTATTATTAAATATTGTATTCACATTTTTAAAAAATTTTAAAATTATTATATTTTCAAATATTATAACCTTTGAAAATTTGAAAAAATATAAAAAATAATTTTTTTATTATTTCATTGTTTGAATAAAACCTATAAACCATTAAATGCCTAAATACTTAAATCAATAACTTTTAAATCTCGAGAATCTTAAATAGATATATTTTTTAAACATGCATATCCTAAATAATAAATAATAAATAATAAATAATAAATCTCATTTTTATTTTTTTCATTATAATTTTAAGTATTCATTTTAATTATTTATTTGCTTATTTTTATATAAATATTAATTAAAAAATAAATTATAAGTTATACTAATATAATTTATATAAATTATTTTTCAACAAAAAATATAGATAAACTTAATAAAAGAAAAAAAATTAAAAAAATATTATATAGTAATATATTTTGCATTGTTTTTGAATCATTTTAGGTTTTGTAATTACATTTTAATTGATATCTAACTTATTAATAATAGAATATTAATTTATTTTTTGATCATTATTAGAATATTTATCAATAAAAATGTTCATATTGAATTTATATGAAATATTAATTTAATAATTATTATAACTAAATATTGTATTCGCTTTTGAAAAAACTTTTAAAATAATTATAATTTCAAAGGTTATAACTTTTAAAAATATCAAAAAATAACAAAAATAAATTTTTTCATATTTTATTTTTTAAATAAAACATATAAACCACTAAATGCATATATAGTTAAATCAATAAACTCCTAAATACATAAACCATTAAACCACTATATACTACTTAATAATTAATAAATCTAATTTTTATTTTATTTATTATAATTTTAAATATTTATTTTAATATTTATTAGTTTATTTTTATCAAATATTTATTCCAAAATAAATTATGAGTGCGACAAATATAATTTAAATAATTTATTTTTAATCAAAAAAATTTAGACGCTTATAAAAGAAGTAAAAATTTAAAAATTAAAAATTATTATTCAGTAATATATTTTAGTTTAATCTTGAATCGATTTGGGTATTGTAAATATTTTTCAATTAATATCTATCTTATTATTAATAGTTTATTAATTTAATTTTTGATCATTATTATGTTATCTATCAATAAAATTGTTTATATTGAATTTATATGATATATAATTATTAATAATATTATAATAACTAAATATTGTATTCACATTTCAAAAAATTTTAAATATTATTATATTTTCAAAGCTTATACCCTATGAAAATGAGAAAAAATTACAAATTTTTTTTTGTTATTTTATTATTTAAATATAAATTGCTAAACTCCTAAACGACAAAACATCTAAATACTTAAACCATTAAACAAGTGTACATTAATAAAAAATCATAAATCTCAATTAAATTTTTATTATTTATAATTTGAAAATTTTATTTTAATTATTTATAAGTTTATTTTTATAGAAATATTAATTACAAAATAAATTATTAGTGAGTTAGATCTAATTTAAATAATTTATTTTTAATCAAAAAATTATATATATCCTTATAAAAAGAGGCAAAATTTTAAAAACAAAAATTTATTATTTAGTAATATATTTTATTTTTATTTTGAATCATTTTAGATTTTGCAATTATATTTTAATTTATATGATTCTTATTAATATTAGTTTTTAATTTTTTATTGATCATTATTATAATATGTATTAATAAAATTATTTATATTGAATTTACATTATATATAATTATTAAGATAATTATAACTAAATATTATATTCACATTTAAAAAAAATTAAAAATTATTATATTTCAAAGGTTATAACCTTTAAAAATTAAAAAAAATCAAAAAAAAATGAAAAAATTTAAATTTTTATTTTTTCATTCTTTAAATAAAAACTATAAATCACTAAAGGCAAAAACACTTAAATCACTAAACCCCAAAACACCTAAATACTTAAACCATTAAACTAGTATATCCTGAATAATAAATAATAAATATCTATTTTATTTGTATTCATTATAGTTTTATATATTCATTTTAATTATTTATTAGTTTATTTTTATAGAATTATAAATTAAAAATAAATTATGAGGAAGACAAATATAATTTAAATAATTTACTTTTAACAAAAAAAAATATAAACTTATAAAAAGAATCAAAACATCAAAAAAAATTATTATTTAGTAATATATTTTATTTTGATTTTGAATAAATTAATGTTTTGCAAATATATTTTAAATAATATCTTTCTTTTTAATAATAATATATTAATTTATTTTTTGATCATTAATATAATATCTATCAATATAATTGTTTATATTGAATTTACATGATATATAATTATTAAGATTATCATAACTAAATATATTATTCACATATAAAAATATTTAAAAATTACTATATTTTCAAAGGTTATAACCTTCAAAAATGATAAAAAATAACAAAAATAAATTTTTGTTATATAATTGTTTAAATAAAACTTATAAACCATTAAATGCCTAAATAGATAAATCTCTAAACTCTTAAACCCCGAAGCCCCTACATACTTAAACCTTTAAACTCGTAAACCTTAAATATAATTTAAATAATTTATATAAATATTAATTACAAAATAAATTATGAGTGAAACAAATATAATTTAAATAATATATTTTTCATCAAAAAAATATATAAGCTTATAAAATGATGCACAAACTTTAAAAAAATTATTATTTAGTAATAAATTTTACTTAGATTTTGAATCATTTTAGGTTTTTTAATTATATTTTTATTTATATTTAACATATTCATAATTGTTTATTAATTTATTTTTTGATAATTGATATAATATCTATCGATAAAATTATTTATATTTAAATGATATTATATATAGTTATAATAATTATTATTACTAAATATTGTAAAAACATTTTTAAAAATTTTAAATTATTGTATTTCAAATGTTATAACCTTTGAAAATTTGAAAAAAATATCAAAAATAAATTTTTTGTTATTTCATTATTTAAATAAAACCTTTTAACCACTAAATGCCTAAAAACATAAATTGCTAAACTCCTAAACGATAAAACCTTTAAATAGTTAAACCATTAATTTCGTATACATTAATAATAAATCATAAATCTCAATTTAATTTTTATTAAGTATAATTTAAAATTTTTATTTTAATATTTATCAGTTTATTTTATAGAAATATTAATTACAAAAAAAAATTTTTTGTGAGACAGATATAATTTAAATTAATCCGGTATACTCTAAATGATAAATAAAAAAATCTCATTTTTTTCATTATAATTTTAAATATTCATTTTAATTATTTATTTGTTTATATTTATATAAATATTAATACAATATAAAGTATAAGTTATACAAATATAATTTATATAAATTATTTTTCAACAAAAAAATAATAGATAAACTAATAAAAGAATAAAAAAACTAAAACAAAAAATTATTATATAG
>JAREIK010002384.1:0-42547 GCA_029783825.1 Sapria himalayana | reverse complement strand
TTGCAATTATATTTTAATTTATATGTATCTTATTAATAATACCATATTAATTTATTTTTCGATAATTGATATCATATCAATAAATAAAATTGTTTATATTTAGTTTATATTAAATATAATTATAATTATTCTTATTACTAAATATTGTATACACATTTTAAAAAAAATTTAAAATTATTATATTATCAAAGGTTATAACCTTTAAAAATGTGAGAAAATATCAAAAATAATTTTTTTTTTATTTAATTGTTTAAATAAATCCTATAAACTATGAAATGCCTAAACACTTAAGTCAATAACTCTCAAATCTCGAAAACAATAAATAGATACTCCTTTTAAACTGGTATACCCTAAATAATAAATAATAAATCTCAATATTATTATTTTCATTATAATTTAAAATATTCATTTTAATTATTTATTTGTTTATTTTTATTAAATATTAATTACAATATAAATTATAAGTTAGAAATATATAATTTATATACATTATTGTTCAACAAAAAATATAGATAAACTTCAAAAAAGAAGAAAAAATTTCAAAACAAAAATTTATTATATAGTAATATATTTTGCTTTCCTTCTGAATCATTTTATGTTTTGTAATTATATTTTATTTGATATCTATCTTATTAATAATAGATTATTAATTTATTTTTTGATCATTATTAGAATATTTATCAATGAAATTATTTATATTAAATTTATATCAAATATAAATATAATGATTATTATAACTAAATATTGAATTCACTTTTGAAAAAAATTTAAAAATTATTATATTTTCAAAGTTTATAACATTTAAAAATATCAAAAAATAATAAAAATAAATTTTTTCTTTATTTATTTTATAAATAAAACTCATAACCACTAAATGAATACACATTTCAATCAGTAAACTACTAAACCTTATAATGCCTAAATACATAAACCATTAAACCCATATATACTACTAAATAATTAATAAATCTAATTATTATTTTTCTTTATTATAATTTTAAATATTTATTTTAAGTATTTATTAGTTTATTTCTATAGAAATATTTATTACAAAAAAAATTATGAGTGCGAGAAATATAATTTAAATAATTTTTTTAATCAATAAAAGTATTTATGCTTATAAAAGAAGTAAAAATTTAAAAATTAAAAATTAATATCAAGTAATATAAGTTACTTTAATTTTGAATCAATTTTGGTTTTGTAAATATTTTTTAAATAATATCTATATTAATATTAATAGTTTATAAATTTAATTTTTGATCATTATTATAATATCTATCAATAAAATTTTTTATATTAAATTTATATGATATATAATTATTAATATTATTATAACAAAATATTGTATTAAAATTTTAAAAAATTTTAAATATTATTATTTTTTCAAATGTTATAACCTATGAAAATGATAAAAAATATAAATCGCTAAACTCCTAACGACAAAATATATAAATACTTAAATCATTAAACAGGTATACATTAATAATAAATCATAAATCTAATTTTAATTTTTATTCAGTATAATTTTAAATTTTTATTTTTATTATTTATCAATTTATTTGATAGAAATATTAATTACAAAATAAATTATTAGTGAGACGGATCTAATTTAAATTAAACGGGTATCTCGAAATAATAAATAATAAATCAATTTTTTTTTCAATATAATTTTAAATATTCATTTTAATTATTTATTTGTTTATTTATATATAAATATTAATTACAAAATAAATTGAGTTAGACAAATATAATTTATATAAATTATTTTTCATCAAAAAATTATTGATAAACTTTTTAAAAGGAAAAAAAATTTCAAAACAAAAAATTATTATATAGTAATATATTTTGCTTTTGTTCTGAATCATTTTAGGTTTTGTAATTATATTTTAATTGATATCTATCTTATTAATAATAGATTATTAATTTATTTTATGATCATTATTAGAATATTTATCTATAAAATTGTTTATATTGAATTTTTATGATATATAAATATAATGATTATTATAACTAAATATTGTATTCACATTTCAAAAAATTTTAAATATTATTATATTTTTAAAGGTTATAACCTATGAAAATGAGAAATATTTACAATTTTTTTTTGTTATTTTATTGTTTAAATAAAACCTATAACCCACTAAATGCCTAAAAACATAAATTGCTAAACTCCTAAATGATAAAACCTCTAAATACTTAAACAATTAAACTGGTGTAAATTATTAAAAAATCATAAATCTCAATTTAATTTTTATTAAGAATATTTTTAAATTTTTATTTTAATTATTTATCATTTTATTTTTATAGAAATATTAATTACAAAATAAATTATAAGTGAGACAGATCTAATTTAAATAATTTATTTTTCATCCAAAAAATTATATATCTTTATAAAAAGAGGCAAAATTTTAAAAACAAAAATTTATTATTTAGTAATATATTATATTTTTATTTTGAATCATTTTAGATTTTGCAATTATATTTTAATTCTATATTTCTTATCAATAATAGTTTATTAATTTTTTATTGATTAAAATATCTATTAATAAAATTATTTATATTGAGTTTACATTATATATAATTATTAAGATTATTTTTACTGAATATTATATTCACTTTCTAAAAATATTAAAAATTATTATAATTTCAAAGGTTATAACCTTCAAAAATTAAAAAAAAATCAAAAGATTAAATTTTTTATTTTTTCATTCTTTAAATAAAAACTATAAATCACTTAAGGCCTAAACACTTAAGTCACTAAACCCCAAAATACCTAAATACTTAAACCATTAAACTGGTATATGCTGGATATTAAATAATAAATCTTTATTTTATTTGTATTCATTATAATTTTAAATATTCATTTTTATTATTTATTAGTTTATTTTTATAGAATTATAAATTAAAAATAAATTATGAGGAAGACAAATATAATTTAAATAATTTACTTTTAATAACAAAAACTATAAACTTATAAAAAGAATCAAAACATCAAAGAAAGTATTATTTTGAAATATATTTTACTTTGATTTTGATCAAAAACTATATTATTTTCCAAATATATTTAAAATAATATCTATCTTATTAATAATAGATTATTAATTTATTTTTTGATCATTAATATAATATATTTCAATATAATTGTTTATATTGAATTTACATGATAATTTAATTATTAAGATTATCATAACTAACTATAGTATTCACATATAAAAAAATTTAAAAATTGTTATATTTTCAAAGTTTATAACCTTCAAAAATGAGAAAAAATAACAAAAATAAATTTTTTGTTATATCATTCTTTAAATAAAACTTATAAACCATTAAATGCCTAAATACATAAATATCTAAACTCTTAAACCCCGAAGCCCCTAAATACTTAATGCTTTAAACTCGTAAACCTTAAATATAATTTAAATAATTTATAGAAATATTAATTACAAAATAAATTATGAGTGATACAAATATAATTTAAATAATATATTTTTCATCAAAAAAACATATAAGCTTATAAAATGATGCAAAAACTTAAAAAAAATTATTATTTAGTAAAAAATTTTCCTTTGATTTTGAATCATTTTTGGTTTTTTAATTAATTTTAATTTATATCTATCATATTAATAATAGTTTATTAATTTATTTTTTTATAATTGATATAATATCTATCAATAAAATTGTTTATATTTAGTTTATATTATATATAGTAATAATATTTATTATTACTAAATATTATATTCACATTTTTAAAAAATTTTAAAATTATTATATTTCCAAATGTTATAACCTTTGAAAATTGGAAAAAATATCAAAAAAAAAAATTTGTTATTTCATTATTTGAATAAAACCTATAACCCATTAAATACCTAAATACTTAAATTAATAGCTTCTAAATCTCAAAATCCCTAAATAGATAAATTTTTTAAACATGTATATCCTAAATAATAAATAATAAATATTAAATCTCATTTTTATTTTTTTTATTATAATTTTAAATATTCATTTTAATTATTTATTTGTTTATTTTTATATAAATATTAATTATAAAATAAATTATAAGTTATACAAATATAATTTATATAAATTATTTTTAAACAAAAAAATATATATAAACTTAATAAAAGAAGAAAAAATTTAAAAACAAAAAAATATTATATAGTAATATATTTTGCTTTGTTTCTGAATCATTTTAGGATTTCTAATTATATTTTAATTGATATCTAACTTATTAATAATAGATTATTAATTTATTTTTTGATCATTATTAGAATATTTATCAATAAAAATGTTTATATTGAATTTATATGATATATAAATTTAATAATTATTATAACTAAATATCGTATTCTGATTTGAAAAAAATTTTAAAATTTTTATATTTTCAAAGTTATAACCTTTGAACATTTGAAAAAATAAAAAAAGTTTTTTTTATGTTATTTCATTGTTTAAATAAAATCTATAAAACACTAAATGTCGAAGCACTTAAATCACTATACTACAAAATCCAAATACCCCTATATAGATTATTCTTTAAACATGTATACCCTAAATAATAATTAATAAATCTCATTTTTATTTGTTTTCATTATAATTTAAAAAATTTATTTTGATTGTTAAGTTTTATATATATATATATATATATTAATAATAAAATAAATTATGAGTTAAAAATATAATTTATAAAAATAATTTTTTATCAAAAAATAGATAAGCTTATAAAAAGAATAAAAATTTTCAAACAAATAATTATTATTAAGTAATATATTTTGCTTTACTTTTGAATCATTTTAGGTTTTGATATTATATTTTAAAAAATATCAATCTTATTCATAATAGATTATTAATTTTTTTTTTGATAATTATTAGAATATCTATCAATAAAATTATTTATATTGAATTTATATGATATATAATTTGTATGATTTTTATAAATGAATATTGTATTCACTTTTGAAACAAATTTAAAAATTATTATATTTTCAAAGGTTATAATCTTAAAAAACCAGAAAGAATACAAAAAATAAATTTTTTGTTATTTCTTTTTTAAATAAAACCTATCGACCACTAAATGTTTACTTACTTAAATCAGTAGCTCATAAAACCCGAAACCCCTAAATACATAAACCTTATAATAGCTGTATACTACTTAATAATAAATCTCATTTTTATTTCTATTTATTATAATTTTAAATATTCATTTTTATTATTTATATTTTATTTTTTTATAAAAATTAATTACAAAATAAATTTCGAGTGAGACAATATTATTTATATAATTTATTTTTAATCATAAAAAAATATAAGCTGATAAAAAGATGGAAAAAATTAAAAATTAAATATTATTATTTAGTAATATATTTTTATTTTATTTTGAATCATTTTGTGTTATGTAAATATATTTTAATTAATATTTATATTATAAAAATTGTTTATTAATTTAACTTTTGATCATTATTATAATATCTACCATTAATATTATTTATATTGAATTTATATGATATATAATCAATAAGATTCATATAATTATACATGGTATTCACATTTCAAAAGATTTTAAAAAATTATTTTATTTTTAAAGTTTATAACCTTTCAAAATCTAAAGAAAATGAAAAAAAAAAAATTATTTTTATTATATAAATAATACCTTTATACCACTAAATGCCCAAAAACAAAAATTGCTAAACTCCTAAACGACAAAACCCCTAAATAATCGATACATTAAACCGGCATACCATTTATAATTGTTGGGCAATTATGGTTCCACGGTAGTGAGATTGAGATACAGAAACACAGAAACAACAGAAAACAAGCAATATATATATCATAATTTAGCAACCATCTATGATAGGATCAAAAAACAAGAATAAACAACAAAAATAATGTGGTTCGCTAGTCTCTCAGTACGACTAGCGAAATCCACCAGAAAATGCTTTTGCATTAAAGATTAAAGCAACAGAAATGTCTAAGAGTATGCAGCACACAAAATTGTCACGAAAAATCACAAAGAGAGAAGAGAGAGAGATGATGAACAGTTCCACGGGTCCAAAAATAGCCACCCGAACATAAAATTACAAAATATTTTATATTAAAATTTCTCTCGGTTCTTTTAACCGAAGCGGGTGGGATCATGAAACGGGTCAAGCTCTGCTTCAATTTTGGCCCACTGTTCGGTCAGCGAGACCTCCGTTATTGTGCTACTACTGCATCCACGGACTCTTAATATTTCCTTACCTGCACTTACATGAAAATATTAAGAGAGAAAAAATATATGTTCATACGAACAGATTATAAAAAAATAAATTACATATACCTCAATTAGAAATCTTAAATCTCATTATAATTTGTTTTCATTATAATTTTAAATATTAATTTTATAAATTTATTAGTTTATTTTTTATATAAATATTAATTACAAAATAATTAATTAGTCAGACAAATATAATATTAATAATTTACTTTTAATAAAAAAAATATAATCTTATAAAAAAGAAGTAAAAATTTAAAAACAAAAAATTATTATTTAGTAATAAATTTTACCTTGATTTTGAATCATTTTAGGTTTTGTAATTATATTTTAATTTATATCTATCATATTAATAATAATTTATTAATTTATTTTTTGATAATTGATATCAAATCTATTAATAAAATTATTTATAATTAGTTTATATTATATATAATTATAAGGATTATTATTACTAAATATTGTATTCACATTTTAAAAAAAATTTTTATTATAATATTTTCAAATGTTATAACCTTTGAAAATGTGAAAAAATAACAAAAATAATTTTTTTGTTAGATTATTGTGTGAATAAATTCTATAAACCACTAAATACCTAAATACTTAAATCAATAACTCCTAAATCTCGAAAACCCTAAATAGATAATCATTTTAAACCGGTATACCCTAAATAATAAATAATAAATCTCAATATTATTTTGTTCATTATAATTTAAAATATTTATTTTAATTATATATTCATTTATTTTTATATAATTATTAATTACAGAATAAATTGAGTTAGACAAATATAATTTATAATATTATTTTTTATCAAAAAAATATATATAATCTTTCTAAAAGAAAAAAAATTCAAAAGAAAAAATTATTATATAGCAATATATTTTGCTTTGTTTCTGAATCATTTTAGGTTTTATAATTATATTTAAATTGATATCTATCTTTTTAATAATAGATTATTAATTTATTCTTTGATCATTATTAGAATATTTATCAATAAAAATATTTATATTGAATTTATATGATATATAAATATAATGATTATTATAACTAAATATTATATTCACTTTTGAAAAAAATTTAAAAATTATTATAATTTCAAAGGTTATAACCTTTGAAAATATCAAAAAATAAAAAAAATAAAATTTTTGATATTTTTTTAAATAACACGTATAAACCACTAAATGCATGCATAGTTAAATCAGTAAACTTTTCAACCCCGTAATGCCAAAATACATAAACCATTAAACTGCTATATACTACTTAATAATTAATAAATCTAATTTTTAATTCTATTTATTATAATTTTGAATATTCATTTTAATTATTTATTAGTTTATTTTTATAGAAATATTTATTACAAAATAAGTTATGAGTGCGACAAATATAATTTAAAATATATATATGCTTATAAAAGAAGTAAAAATTTAAAAATTGTTAATTATTATCCATAAATATTTTTTACTATAATTTTGAATCAATTTGGGTTTTGTAATTATTTTTTAATTAAAACATATAAACAATTATATGCATATATAGGTAAATCAGTAAACTCTAAAATACATAAACCATTAAACCACTATATACTACTTAATAATTAATAAATCTAATTTTTATTTTATTTATTATAATTTTAAATATTGATTTTAATTATTTTTTAGTTTATTTTTATAAAATACTTATTACAAATAAATTATGAGTGCGACAAAATAATTTATATAATTTATCATTGCTCAAAAAATATATATACGATTATAAAAGAAGTAAAAATTTAAAAATTAAAAATTATTATATAGAAATATATTATAGTTTAATCTTGAATCGATTTTGGTATTGTAAATATTTTTAATTAATATCTATCTTATTTTTAATAGTTTATTAATTTAATTTTGGATCAATATTATAATATCTATCAATAAAATTGGTTATATTGAATTTATATGATATATAATTATTAAAATTATTATAACTAATTATTGTATTCACATTTCAAAAAATTTTAAATATCATTATATTTTCAAAGGTTATAACCTATTAGCGAAAAAATTACAAATTTTTTTTATTATTTTATTGTTTACATAAAACCTATTAACAACTAAATGCCTAAAAACATAAATTGCTAAACTCCTAAATGACAAAACCTTTAAATACTTAAACCATTAAAAAGGTGTACATTAATAAAAAATTTTAAATCTCAATTTAATTTTTATTACATATAATTTTAAATTTTTATTTTAATTATTTATCAGTTTATTTTTATAGAAATATTAATTACAAAATAAATTATTAGTGAGACATATCTAATATAAATAATTTATTTTTCATCAAAAAAATATATATCCTTATAAAAAGAGGCAAAATTTTAAAAACAAAAATTTATTATTTAGTAATATATTTTATTTTGGTTTTGAATCATTTTAGATTTTGTACTTATATTTTAATTTATATCATTATTATTAATAATAGTTTATTAATTTTTTATTGATCATTATTATAATATGTATTAATAAAATTATTTATATTGAGTTTACATTATATATAATTATTAAGATTATTATAAATAAATATTATATTCACATTTTAAAAAAATTATAAATTATTATATTTTCAAAGGTTATAACCTTCTAAAATTAAAAAAAATCAAAAAATTACAATATATTATTTTTTCATTCTTTAAATAAAAACTATAAATTACTAAAGGCCTAAACACTTAAATCATTAAATCCCAAAACACCTAAATACTTAAACCATTAAACTAGTATATCCTGAATAATAAATAATAAATCTCTATTTTATTTGTATTCATCATAGTTTTAAATATTCATTTTAATTATTTATTATTTTTTTTATAGAATTATAAATTAATAATAAATTATGAGGAAGATAAATATAATTTAAATAAATTATTTTTAATAAAAAAAATTATAAACTTATAAAAAGAAGCAAAACATCAAAAAAATTATTATTTAGTAATATATTTTATTTTGATTTTGAATAAATTTACGTTTTGCAAATATATTTTAAATAAAATCTTTCTTATTAATAATAGTTTATTAATTTATTTTATGATAATTAATATAATATCTATCAATATAATTGTTTATATTGAATTTACATGATATATAAATATTAAGATTATCTTAACTAAATATAGTATTCACATATAAAAAAAATTTAAAAATTGTTATATTTTCAAAGTTTTAACCTTTAAAAATGATAAAAAAAAATAAATTTTTTGTTATATCATTGTTTAAATAAAATTTATAAACCATTAAATGCCTAAACACATAAATCTCTAAACTCCTAAACCCCGAAGCCTTTAAATACTTAAACCTTTAAGCTCGTAAAGCTTAAATATAATTTAAATAATATATTGAAATATTAATTACAAAATAAATTATGAGTGATACAAATATAATTTATATAATTTATTTTTCATCAAAAAAATATATAAGCTTATGAAAAGAAGTAAAAACAAAAAAAACAAAAAAAACAAAAATTATTATTTAGTAATAAATTTTACATTGTTTTTGAATCATTTTCGGGTTTTTAATTATATTTTAATTTATATCTATCATATTAATAATATCACATTAATTTAATTTTTGATAATTGATATCATATCTATCAATAAAATTGTATATATTTAGTTTATATTATTTATAATTATAATGATTATTATTACTAAATATTGTATTCACATTTTTAAAAAAATTTAAAATTATTATATTTTCAAAGGATATAACCTTTGAAAATGTGAAAAAATATCAAAAATAATTTTTTTGTTGTTTCATTGTTTTAATAAAACCTATAAACCACTAAATGCCTAAAAATATAAATCGCTAAACTCCTAAACGACAAAACCTCTAAATACTTGTTCCATTAAACTGGTATAGATTAATAATAAATCATAAATCACATTTTAATTTTTATTCAGTATAATTTTAAATTTTTATTTTAATTATTTATCAGTTTATTTTTATAGAAATATTAATTACAAATTAAATTATTAGTGAGACAGGTCTAATTTAAATTAAAACAGTATGCCTAAATAATAAATAATAAATCTCATTTTTTTATTATAAATTTAAAAATTCATTTTAATTATTTATTTGTTTATTTATATATAAATTTTAATTACAAAATAAATTGAGCTAGACAAAAATAATTTATATAAATTATTTTTCATCAAAAAATTATAGAGAAACTTTTTAAAAGAAATAAAATTTTCAAAACAAAAAATTATTATATAGTAATATATTTTGCTTTGCTTCTGAATCATTTTAGGTTTTGTAATTATATTTTAATTGATATCTATCTTATTAATAATAGATTATTAATTTATTTTTTGATCATTATTAGAATATTTATCAATAAAATTGTTTATATTGAATTTACTTGATATATAATTATTAAGATTATTATAACTAAATATTATATTTACATTTGAAAATAATTTAAAAATAATTATATTTTTAAAGGTTATCATCTTTGAAAATGAGATAAAATCACAAAAATAAATTTTTTGTTATTTTATTGTTTATATAAAACTTATAAACTACTAAATGCCTAAATGCTTAATTTATTAATGTCCTAAACCCCAAACCAAAAACTTTTTAAATACTTAAACATTTAAACCAACTTTAAAGGGTTATGTATTTATAAATAATATATAAATATCTATCAATAAATAATAGTTTATTAATTTATTTTTTGATCATTATTATATTTATATTTATATTTAGTTTATTAATATCTTTCAATAAAATTGTTTATTTTTAATTTACATGATATATAATTATTAAGTTTATTATAACTAAATATTGTATTCATATTTGAAAAAATATTAAAAATTTTTATATTTATAAAGGTTATAACCTTCAAAATTGATAAAAAATTTGAAAAATAATTTTTCTGTTATTTCATTATTTAAATAAAACATATAAACTAATAAATGCCCCAAACACTTAAATCACTAAACTCTTAAACTCATAAATACTTAAACCATTAAACCGGTATACAAAAAATAATTAATCATATATCTCATTTTTATTTGTATTCATTATAATTTCAATATTTATTTTAATTATTTATTAGTTTATTTTTATAGAAATATTAATAACAAAATAAAATTATGAATGAGACAAATATAATTTAAATAATTTATTTTCATCAAAAAAATTTATTAGCTTATAAAAAGAATAAAAAATTTAAAAATAAAAAATTATTATTTAGTAATATATTTGAATTTGATTTTGAATCATTTTAAGTATTGCAAAAATATTTTAATTAATATCTATTTTATTAATAATAGTTTATTAATCTATTTGATGATCAGTATTATATTTTCGATCAATAAAATTATATATATTGAATTTACTTGATATTTAATTTTTATGATTATTATAATTAAATATTGTATTAACATTTGAAAAAAAAATTATAAATTATAATTTTTTCAATGGTTATAACTTTGAAAATAAGAAAAAATCATAAAAATAATTTTTTTCTTATTTAATTATTTAAATAAAACCTCTAAACCACAAAAGACATAAATACTTAAATTACTAAACTCTTAAACCCTGATACTGCTGCACCATACACAAAGAGACAGATCACAGTACACTTGTGCTAATATTCTAGTCCATTTTGGTGTAGCATTTAGAGGGGCCAGTATGTCCTAAAAGTAGCCAAAAGTATGTGCCACCAGCTTGTAGAAGGCCCAACTAGCAAGCCGGGATGATAACATTCAGACAACTGACGAGACCGAGCTAAGTGGTCGGGAGTAAACACAAGAGTAGCTAAAAGTTGGTCCGACTAGCCCTATCAAGCAACACAGAGGTTCACCCAACCGTCGCCCAACAGGAGTAGTGGGTAATCCATGATTAATTGGAGAGCCGACAAAATCCAAAGCATCACCAAGCAGGGCCAGTAAGCAATGGAGTCCAGACCAGCCACATGGCAGCGAAAGATTCAAACTTGTAGTTTATGTTTGTAGTCTTATTTGTAATTTGGACTTTGTATGCACCATGTACTTGTAGAGACGGATCATGACATACTTACACACACAATCTTGTCTATTCTCTATGTAGCATGTAATGAGGGCAACTGGACCCATGAGTATCTCTAAGTGGGGCCCACTAATGCATTTTATTAATACACATTAGGCGATGCTACACTCCCCCCCAGGAGGAGAAGACCCATTTTATAGAATTTTGTAATTATACTTGTATTCTAGCTTGGTTGTAAGCATAGATAATTAGACTATGAGATGGACCTCATCACACATGCACACCGATGCATGAGTATTTTTTGATATTTTGTCTATGCAATATACAGCCACTTCTTGGAGCTCGAGGAGGAAGCATTCTAACCCAAGAAATACTCTTTTGAGAATCATTGGAGCAAAAGAATGCAGAATTCAGAGGTTAGAATGAATTGAAAAAGTGCCGTAGATATGCACTTGTGGATTTATGGGTATTTAGTTTTACATGTATTCCATTGCATAGCAATGACATAGGCAGATGCTTGATGCTGCATGTCACACACATGCACAATCTTATATTTTTCATAGTTTTAATATGCTGCATCATTCAGGTTCCTCCAAAAGGTTTGGACAAATCCCAATGGTAAGGACACAGTGCACATAATGACTCAATGCCAACTCTGAAGTCTGGGAATGCCAGGTGATTTTAGTTGTATTGGTATGCTTGGAATTATTAGGAATTATGTTTTTTTATGTATTTTATGCATAGAATCATTAAGGTGCATAGGATTTGGTGTGCTGGCCTAAATTAGTCAGCTTTTTAGTCTCTTGTAAGTTGTGTGCGTAAATAATAAATAAAGTGTGTATTTTCCAAAAAAAAAAAAACAAAAAAAAAAACCACAACCCCTAAACTATAACCCTAATCAATAATCCCTAAATCCTAAATCTCATGTTTTGCACTTTTATAATCAAATGACTAAGTGTTAAATTTAAATATTCCATAACTTGTGTCTCTCGGTTGAACATATTGTTGTGGCACTAAGAATGATCATGAATACATATTTAATCATTATAATACTGGGTTACATTATTGGATATGACCATAGCTTGTGCATTTTATCTTTATATTCCAAAGTCATTGCGCTAAGAATGATTATAACTTTGGACATTCCTCAAGAGCAAAAGTCATGACCCTAGAAATAGTTAAAGCTCCAGTACTACTCTTTATAACTTTCTATAGCTAAAATTCTAGGGATTAGAAATATCACTATGGCTTTTTCCATTGAATTGTGACCTCAAGAGTCAATATGCAAGACTAATATTTTGAGCATATGATATATAATTATTATGATTATTATAAATAAGTATTTATTCACTTTTGAAAATAATTTAAAAATTATTATATTTTCAACGGTTATAACCTTTTAAAATATCAAAAAATAATAAAATTTTTTTAATTTTTTTTCTTAAATAAAAACTATAAACCACTAAATGCATACAAAATTAAATCAGTAAACTCTTAAACTACGTATTTCCTAAATACATAAACCATTAAACTGCTATATACTACTTAATAATTAATAAATCTAATTTTTATTTATATTTATTATAATTTTAAATATTCATTTTAATTATTTATTTTTTTTATAGAAATATTTATTACAAAATAAAGTATGAGTGCGACAAATATAATTTAATTAATTTATTTTAAATAAAAAAATATATATGCTTATAAAAGAAGTACAAATTTAAAAATTAAAAATTATTATCCAGTAATATATTTTACTTTAATTTTGATTGAATTTGGGTTTTGTAAATATTTTTTAATTAATATCTATCTTTTTATTAATAGTTTAATAAATTAATTTTTGATCATTATTATATTATCTATTAATAAAATTGTTTATATTGAATTTATATAATATATAATCATTAATATTATTATAACTAAATATTGTATTCACATTTCAAAAAATTGTAAATATTATTATATTTTAAAAGGTTATAACCTATGAAAATGATAACAAATTATAGAAATTTTTTTTGTTATTTTATTTTTTAAATAAAACCTATTAACCGCTAAAAGCCTAAAAACATAAATTGCTAAACTCTTAAATGACATAACCTCTAAATACTTATTCTATTAAACTCGTATATAATAATAATTAATCATAAATCTCATTTTAATTTTTATTCTGTATAATTTTAAATTTTTATTTTAATTATTTATCAGTTTATTGATATAGAAATATTAATTACAAAATAAATTATTAGTGAGATAGATATAATTTAAAATAAAATAGTATTTCTAAATAATAAATAATAAATCTCATTTGTTTACATTGTAATTTTAAATATTCATTTTAATTATTTATTTGTTTATTTATATATAAATATTATTTACAAAATAGATTGTGCTAGACAAAAATAATTTATATAAATTATTTTTCATTAAAAAATTATAGATAAACTTTTTAAAAGAAAAAAAATTTTATAACAATAAATTATTATATAGTAATATATTTTGCTTTGCTTATGAATCATTTTATGTTTTGTAATTAGATTTTAATTGATATCTATCTTATTAATAATAGATTATTAATTTATTTTATGATCATTATTAGAATATTTATCAATAAAATTGTTTATATTGAATTTACATTATATATAATTATAAAGATTATTATAACTAAATATTATATTTATATTTGCAGAAAAATTTAAAAATTAATCTATTTATAAAGGTTACCTTCAAAATAGATAAAAAATTTTAAAAATAATTTTTTTTAATTTCATTATTTAAATAAAACATATAAACTACTAAATGCCTAAAGACTTAAATCAGTAAACTCCTAAACTCCTAAATACTTAAACCATTAAACCGGTATACCCTAAATAATTAATCATAAATCTCATTTTTATTTGTATTTATTATAATTTTAATAATTATTTTAATTATTTATTAGTTTATTTTTATAGAAATATTAATTGCAAAATAATATTATGAATGAGAAAAATATAATTTATATAATTTATCTTCATTAAAAAAATTTATAAGCTTATAAAAAGAATCAAAAATTTAAAAATAAAAAATTATTATTTAGTAATATATTTTACTTTGATTTTGAATCGTTTTAGGTATTGGAAATATATTTTAATTAATATCTATCTTATTAATAATAGTTTATTAATAAGATATTTATAAGATAGAGGGCCCCACTAGCAAGCTGGGATGATAACATTTAGAGAACTGACGAGACCGAGCAAAGTGGTCGGAAGTAAACCCAGGAGTAGCTAGGAGTGGGTCCCACTAGCCCTATCAGGCAGCATAGAGGGCCACACAACCCTCGCCCAATAGAAGTAGCCGGGTAATCCATTATTAATTGGATAGCTAGAAAAATCTGAAGCATCACCAAGCAGGGCTAGTAAGTATTGGAGTCGAGACTAGCCACACGGGAGCGAAAGATTCAAACTTGTAGTTTATGTTTGTAATCTTATTTATTTTAGACTTTGTATGCACCATGTACTTGTTGAGATGGATCATGACATACTGACACACCCAATCTTGTTTGTTATCTATATAGCAAGCAATGAGTGCAACTGGACCCATAAGTATCTCTAAATGGGGCCCACTAATGCATTTTGTAAATACACATTATGCGATGCTACACTCCCAGGAGCAGAAGACACATCTTTATAGCATTTTGTAATTTTACTTGTATTCTAGATTGGTTGTAAGATTAGATAATTCGACTATGAGATGGACCTAATCACACATGCACACCGATGCATGCATATTTTTTGATATTTTGTCGGTGCAACATACAGCCACTTCTTGGAGATCGAGGAGGAAGCATTCTAACCCAAGAGATACTCTTTTGAGGATCATTGGAGAAAAAGAATGTGGAATTCAGAGGTGAGAATGAATTGACAAAGTGCCGTAGATATGGACATGTGGATTTATAGTTATTCAGTTTTACATGTATTCCATTGTATAGCAATAACATAGGAAAACGCTTGATGCTACATGTCACACACATGCACAATCTTATATTTGCATATTTATAATATGGTGCATCATTCAGGTTCCTCCAAAAGGCTTGGAAAAATCTCAATGGAAAGGACGCAGTGCGCATAATGACTCAATGCCAACTCTGAAGTCCGGGAATGCCAGGTGATTTTAGTTGTATTCGTATGCTTGGAATTATTAGGCTTTATGTTTTTTATCTATTTTATGCATAGAATCATAAATGTGCATAGGTTTTGGTGGGCTTGCCTAAATTAGTCAGCTTTTTAGTCTCTTGTAAGCTGTGTGCCTAAATGATAAATAAAGTGTGTATTTTCCAAAAAAAAACAAAAAAAACCATAAACCCTAAACTTTAATTCCTAAACCTTAAACCCTAAACTATAACCCTAATCCATAAACCATAAATCCTAAATCTCATGTTTTGTACTTTTATAATCAAATGACTAAGTGTTAAATTTAAATTGAAATTCACAACTTTTAGGAATGTCACAGATTTATCTTTTTGTATATGTAACACAAAGTCATGACTCAAGGGGTGAGTTATGGATTCACTCTCTTCCTTGTTTTAGATTATTCTAGCATTAGCAATGGTCATGATCGTATATTTTGTCTCTAGAACACAAAATCATATCGATGAGAATATGCCATAACTTGTGTCTCTCTGTTGAACATATTGTTATGGCACTAAGAAAGATCATGAATACATATTTAATCACTATAATACTGGGTCACAGTATTGGATATGACCATAGCATGTGCATTTTATCTTTATATTGAAAAGTCATTGCACTAGGAATGATTGTTACTTTGGACATTCCTCAAGAGCAAAAGTCATGACCCTAGAAATAGTTAAAGCTAGAGTACTACTCTTTATAACTTTCTATAGCTAAAATTCTTGGGATTGGAAATATCACTATGGCTTTTTTCTTTGATTTGTGACCTCAAGTGTCAATATCCAAAACAAATATTTTCAACAATGATTAAAACCTTTTATACATTTGAATATGATTCATTTACACCTTTTTGGGTATTGTGAGCTTGTATACATAGCTCATTTAATCAAAAAAGAAAGAAATGATACTTTTCATATCCATGAGGATATAAAAAAAAGGCTTAGACATGCCAATAAAATCAATTTTTTGATTCTTGATTGAAATAGAGCCCATACTTCTTGCCCTGCTCAAACCGCCCATGGGCTAGTTTGTTATAAAAGGCTACAAGGTGGTTATTTTTTTAGAGGTGAACTATGTTATAAAAAAATTGCTTTGAGTGTGTGCATGAGAGATATTTCAGAAGAAATTACAATAATGAATATAAATAGCATCCTCAACAACTAGCTATTTCAACACATAGGTGTACAACTTTGGTTTAGTCTGTTAGCGTACATGAGTCAAATTGCCTTTGATAGTCGAGTGTTTCAACATCAAATATGATGAGACATAAAAGAGATAAAGTAAAAGTTCCTATTATTTTGGTTAGAGCTTTAGCAATCCTTCTAGCATTTGAAAGAGAAATAAAAAAAATTATTTTAATTATTCAGTATAATTTTATTTTAATTTTAATTATTTATCAGTTTATTTTTATAGAAATATTAATTACAAAATAAATTATTAGTGAGATAGATCTAATTTAAATTAAACGGATATATCCTATAATAATAAAGAATAAATCTCATTTTTTTTCATTTTAATTTTAAATATTTAAATTTAATTATTTATTTGTTTATTTCTATATAAATATTATTTACAAAATAAATTATGAGTTACACAAATATAATTTATATAAATTATATTTCATCAAAATAATATAGATAAACTTTTTAAAACAAAAAAAAATTTCAAAACAAAAAATTAATATATAGTAATATATTTTGCTTTGCTTCTAAATCATTTTAGGTTTTGTAATTATATTATAATTGATATCTATCTTATTAATAATAGATTATTAATTTATTTTTTGATCATTATTAGAATATTTATCAATAAAATAGTTTATATTGAATTTAAATGATATATAAATATAATGGTTATTATAACTAAATATTGAATTCACTTTTGAAAAAAATTTAAAAATTATTATATTTTCAAAGGTTATAAACTTAAAAAATGAGAAAAAAATAATAAAAATAAATTTTTTGTTATTTCATTTTTTAAATAAAACCTATAAATCATTAAATGCTTACTTACTTAAATCAGTATGCTCATAAATCCCGAAACCCCTAAATACATAAACCTTTTAACAACTATATACCACTTAATAAATAATAAATCTCATTTTTTTTTCTATTTATTATAATTTTAAATATTCATTTTAATTATTTATAGTTTAATTTTTTATAAAAATTAATTACAAAATAAATTTTGATTGAGACAAATATTATTTAAATAATTTATTTTAATAAAAAAAATATAAGCTTATAAAAATAAGGAAAATTTTAAAAATTAAATATTATTATTTAGTAATATATTTTGATTTGATTTTGAATCCTTTTGTGTTATGTAAATATATTTTAATTAATATTTATATTATTAATAATAGTTTATTAATTTAATTTTGATCATTATTATAATATCTAACATTAAAATTATTTATATTGAATTTATATGATATATAATTAGTAAGATTAATATAATTATACATGGTATTCACAGTTCAAAATATTTTAAAAATTATTTTCTTTTCAAAGGGTATAACCTTTGAAAATCAGAAAAAATCTAAAAAAAATTTTTATTTTTATTATATAAATAAAACCTATAAACCATTAAATACCTAAAAACATAAATTGATAAACTCCTAAACAAGAAAACTCCTAAATAATCAAACCATTAAACCGGGATACCACATATTATAAATCATAAATCTCATTTTAATTTGTATTCATTATAATTTGAAATATTCATTTTAATTATTTATTAGTTTATTTTTTATAGAAATATTAATTACAAAATAAATAATGAGAGAGACAACTATAATTTTAATAATTTATTTTTAATCAAAAAAAAATATAAGCTTATAAAAAGAAGTAACAATTTTAAATCAAAAAATTATTATTTAGTAATATATTTTACTTTGATTTTGAATCATTATATATAGCATTTTGCAATTATATTTTAATTGCTTTCAATCTTATTAAGAATAATTTATTAATTTATTATTTGATCAATTTTATAATATCTATATATAAAATTACTTATATTGAATTTAAATGTCTTATAATTATTAAGATTATTATAACTAGATATTATATTTACATTTGAAAAAAATTTAAAAATTATTATATTTTGAAATGTTGTAACCTTCAAAAAAGATAAAAAATCACAAAAATAAATTTTTTATAATTTTATTATTTAAATAAAACTTATAAACCACTAAATGCCTAAACATTTAAATCTCAAGACTCCTAAACCCCAAAATCCCCTAAATACTTAAACCATTAAATCTATATAACCTAAATAATAAATAATAAATCTAATTTTTATTTGCATTCATTATTATTTTAAATATTCATTTTAATTATTTTTTTGTATATTTTTATAGAAATATTAATTACAAAATAAATAATGAGAGAGACATATATAATTTAAATAAATTATTTTTTATGAAAAAAAATATAAACGTTATAAAAATAAAAAAATTTCAAAAATTTAAAATTTTATTTAGTAATATAATTTACTTTGATTTTGAATTATTTTGGGTTCTACAAATATATTTTAATTAATATCTGTCTTATTAATGATAGTTTATTAATTTATTTTTTGATCATCAAAGTAATATATATTAATAAAATTTTTTATTTTGAATTTACATCAAATATAATTATTAATATTATTATAACTAAGTATTGTATTCATATTTTAGAACTATTAAAAAATTATTATATTTTTAATGGTTATAACCTTTGAAAATCACGAAAATTCATAAAAATAAATTTTTTGTTATTTCATTGATTAAATAAAACATATAAATCAATAAATAAAAACTAAATGTGTAAACATATAAATCAATAAACTCATTAACCCCAAAACTACAATAAACTTACACCATTAAATAGGTATACCCGAAATAATAAATAATAAATCTCATTTTTATTAGTATTCATTATAATTTAATATATACATTTTAATTATTTATTAGTTTATTTTTATAGGAATATAAATTAAAAAATAAATTAATAGTTAGACAAATATAATTTAAATTATTTATTTTTCATCAAAAAATATATAAGCTTATAAATGGATACAAAAATTCAAAATTTTAAAATTAATATTTTGCAAAATATTTCACTTTGATTTTGAATCATTTTAGGTTTTGTAAATATATTTTAAACAATATTTATCTTATTCATAATTGTTTATTAATCCTTTGTATGATCATTATTATAATATATATCAATATAATTGTTTATTTTGAATTTACATGATATATAATTATTAATATTATCATAACTAAATATAGTATTCACATTTAAAAAAACTTTAAAAATTGTTATAGTTTCAAAGGTTATATTACATTTTTTGTTATTTTATTTTTTAAATAAAACCTATAAACCACTAAATACTAGTGGTACTCATGGGAGTGGATGGGATGGGGATTACAAATCCCCAGTCCCTTCCCACAGTTCGGAGATTTTTTTTGAAGATTCAGACACGTCCCATAGGTTGAAAATATCGGGACAGGACAGGAAGGGACGGAGATCGGGTATTTTGGGTAGGAGAAAACCGTCCCGGGATGGTATGAAGTTCAGACATTTTTTTCAATTTATTTTCTTCAAACCAGCCAAGTTAGTTCATGTCAAAACCTTTTGTTGTACCATTTATCATTCCTTAGTTATGTATCTTTGAAACTCAAATTGGGCCAATTTTGTTTTGTCAAATAGGCTGAATACCGCAAACGAGTTCCATTACCTTGTCAAAAGCTTTGAAGTGCAGAAAATGATAGAAATGTTAAATAGAACGGGACCGAGTTGTGTGCTTAATTTGGTTATTTGTTTTTTCACAAGTTAGGCTTTGTTTAGCCGAGTGAAAGTTAACCATAATAGCAATACAACATTTTTTAAATAATTACTTAAAATATTAAGGAATAGCTAAAGATGACCACAAACATTGGTAGCAGCAATTACTACTTAACTAATTGCTAAAATTAGGCAGCTTAATATAACAAAAAATATAAAACTAATAACAACCATGATAATAATCATTTCAAAGGTCTATCCCGGAACAGCAACGAAAATCCAAACCCAATTAATTATCTCTTCTACAACTCCTTTCTTTTCTTCATTCACTGTATATGGACAACCAAAGATGAAAACGTGTTAATCATGTATGCATAAATTTCTAAGATGAAAGAGTAATAAAAAAACAAAATATTACCTTATAAAATTACTACACCCATTCCAAATTTAGTTGGCCAACTATAGTTCGAAGAATATTTGGATCTTGTGACCTCTTTGAAAATTGTAATTGAACCATATTTTTATTAAATTGAATGAATAAAATAACTAAAAGTGAAATTAAAATTTAAAAGATTTGTATACTAACCTGATTCATTATCATCAATGTCTTGAACTAATTTTTCAATTTCAAAAGATTTGTTTGAGCTTCTCAACAAATCTTGTAGACATATGAGAACTTCAGCTATAATAGGTGTTAAAGAACTCCTAAATTTATCTAAAGTTATTCCCTCAGTGCTAAATATAGATTTGTAGGCCACAGTAGATGCTTGGATAGCCAATACATCCCTTGCTACATTTGCCAAAGAAGGATACCTAACCTTATTTACCTTCCACTAGTTTAGAAGATCAAAATTAATTCTATTTTTTTCAAGTTTGTCCTCCAAGTACCTATCCAACTCTTCCAAAGCTGCAACTTCTTGTTCTTTCACCAATTCAACAAAAAAATCATCAACATAAGTATCACTACCATCAAAGAAATCATCTTCTTTTGATTCATCTTCATTTAAATCTTTATAATCATCCATCATCTCATTTAAAGCATTTATAACCTTTTCACCAAATTTTTAGCCAATTCCTCTCCATAATGCTAAGTGTACTTAACCTTGAGTTATTTGAGCTTATATATAGGATCCAACACTTTTGCTACAAAAAGCATAATATTTGTTGGCTGAAGAGAACCCCAATATTTGTTGAATTTATGCCTCATTTTCATACCCATTTCAGACACCATTGTATCTATACTATATTCATAAAGCTCAGTTTTTTTTTCAAAATTCGAATAATCTCAAGAAAATAATACTAGAGGTAGAATATTATGAGCCAAAAAATTTACAAGTTACCTCATAAAAAGTTTTCAAGAAATGAGCCAAAATTTTGGCGTTTGTTCAGTCTCTCTCATTTGAACGATTTGAACCAAACTCCTTCAAAAACCATTGTCTTTGTCCTCCAACTTATCAAATTCTTTTTGATATTTTATATCAGTTTGTAGCATCAAATAAGTTGAATTCCATCTTGTAGGACAATCTAATTGCAATGAAGATCCACATGTCAAGTTTGCTTCTTCAACACATAACTTAAATATATCTAATCTTTTCGGACTGCTCCTCACATATTTCACCACACCTCTAATTTTTTCAATAGCACCCTCAACTACTAGCAATGCCATCTCTGACAATTAAGTTTTGGATATGAGCACAACATCTCATATGAAAATTCTCGCCTCTCAAAGGTACAACACTTTTCTTCACAAGCCTTTTTTTCAATTGTCAACTAAACATCATTATTTGATGCATTGTCATCAGTAATGCACATCAACTTTCTCAAACCCCTTTCATTCATGCAAAACTCAAATAGAATTTCTAATATTAACTCTACAACAGTCGAACAAATAATTTCAAAAGCCTTTTATGCATATTCCATTGAAAATCAATTAAATGAACAGTCAAACAAATATAAGACAAATTTTGAATGCTAGTCCAAGTGTCAGTAGTCAATGAAACTCTACAACAATGAGATGATATGCTATCAAATAATTTCTTCTTTTCCTTCACAAACAAAGAAAAACAATCCCTCATTATAGAGTGCCTAGATGGAATTTTAAATTGAGGCACACTAACTTCACAAAACTCCTTAAACTCATCCCTCTCAACAAAACAAAAAGGCAATTTATCTTTTATGATCATTTTCCCCAAAGCCTCCCTAACTTGTTGTTGATCAAATTGCCAAAAGTTAATTTATTATTCTTTGAACTAGTACCTTTAGTGAAACTCAACAAAGATTGTGACTTGTCTTTACCTTTGTGAGCTTCTATTAATTCTTTTTTGAGTGGAAATTTCCTACAAGTCTCTCTCAAGTATTTCCATAAACCCGAAGTACCTTGATCACTTTTTTCCATATATTCTTTCCTACCCCATATACAAGCTGCCCTACTAGTTTCATTTCCCTATGAATCAACTAATATCTCATGTTTCCCAAACAACAGACTTATACTTTTATGAGCTTTAGCTTAAGATGTAGCTTGACATTCTTTTACAATTGGAATTGAAGAACCTACCGTAACAATAGGAGGGTTTGTGAAAGGATGATGATTGGATTTACCAGTACTTTGATCATTTGAGATGTGATCATCTTCAATGTATTATATTTTTGCGTTACCGCTGGATTGTGCCATCTGCATTGCCATTAATTAATATGATATGTTAAGCATAAATATATATAAATATTTCAAACAAGCAAGCTCTACAAAACTGATTGTAACGCATTCAGCCCACTCATTCGGCCGAACCATAACACCACAACTAATACTCAACAAAACTTACTAAGACACATAATAATAATAATTAATCACTCAATTCTCGTCATAAAAACAAACCAAAGGCTGGTGGCATCTGAGACACGGTGAAGCCAACCAGAAGTGCGAAAGACAAGGGCTGGACCTAACTCAACACGGCTGAAACGACATGAGGTGGGCTGAAACTCGTCGGAACAGCAATAGGTGCATCAGAATTGGATGGGCCGTAGCGGAATTGGTGGCATCTTCATGTTATATATATATATATATATTCGTGGTTCTAGTATAAGTTTTTTAGGACGGGATGGTTCTCGAGATGGATATTGCTTAAGATCTGGAACCGTCCCAAAAGAAAAAATATGTGACACAACGGGATGGGAAAAGTCAAAGTCAACGAATTTTTCTCAGTCCCGATTCTTTCGGGACAAGACTTCGGGTCGAGTCACAAATCTCCGAGTCCCGTGAGCAGCCCTACTAAATGCATATAAAGTTAAATCAGTAAACTACTAAACCCCGTAATGCCTAAATACACAAACCATTAAACCGAAAAATACTACTTAATAATTAATAAATCTATTTTTTATTACTATTTATTATATTTTTAAATATTCATTTTAATTATTTATTACTGTATTTATTTATAAAAATTTATTACAAAATAAATTATGAGTGGGACAAATATAATTTAAATAATATATTATTTATCTAATAAAAATATACGCTTATAAAAGTAGTATAAATTTAAAAATTAAAAATTATTATCAAGTAATATAAGTTACTTTAATTTTGAATCAATTTGGGTTTTGTAAATATTTTTTTATTAATATCTATCTTAATATTAATAGTTTATAAATTTAATTTTTGATCATTATTATAATATCTATCAATAAAATTATTTATATTAAATTTATATTATATATAATTATTAATATTATTATAACAAAATATTGTATTAAAATTTCAAAAATTTTAAATATTATTATATTTTCAAATGTTATAACCTATGAAAATGATAACAAATTATAGAAATTTTTTTTGTTATTTTATTTTTTAAAATAAAACCTATAAACCACTAAAAGCCTAAAAACATAAATGAGAATTCTCATTTAATTTTTATTCAATATAATTTTAAATTTTTATTTTAATTATTTATCAATTTATTTTATAAAAATATAAATTCAAAATAAATTATTAGTGAGACAAATCTAATTTAAATTAAACTAGTATCCCTAAATAATAAATAATAAATCTCATTTTTTTTTTCATTACAACTTAAAATTTTTCATTTTAATTATTTATTTGTTTATTTATATATAAATATTAATTACAAAATAAATTGAGTTAGACAAATATAATTTATAAAAATAATTTTTCATCAAAAAATTATTGATAAACTTTTTAAAAGAAAAAACAATTTCAAAACAAAAATTATTATATAGTAAAATATTTTGCTTTTCTTCTGAATCATTTTAGGTTTTGTAATTATAATTTAATTGATATCTATCTTATTAATAAAATATTATTAATTTATTTTTTGATCATTATTAGAATATTTATCAATAAAATTGGTTATATTGAATTTATATGGTATATAAATATAATGATTATTATAACTAAATATTGTTTTCACATTTAAAAAATATTTAAAAATTATTATATTTTCAAAGGTTATAACCTTAGAAAATATTAAAAACTAAAAAAATGAATTATTTGATATTAATTTATTAATAGTTTATTAATTTATTTTTGATCATTAATATAATATCTATCAATATAATTGTTTATATTGAATTAGCATGATATATAAATATTAACACTATCATAACTAAATATAGTATTCACATATAAATAAAATTTAAAAATTGTTATATTTTCAAAGGTTATAACCTTCAAAAATTAAAAAAAAATAATAAAAATAAAGTTTTTGTTATACCATTGTTTAAATAAAACTTATAAACCATTAAATGCTTAAATATATAAATATCTAAACTCCTAAACCCCGAAGCCCCTAAATACCTAAACCTTTAAACTCGTAAACCTTAAATATATTTTCAATAATTTATAGAAATATTAATTACCAAATAAATTATGAGTGACAAATATAATTTAAATAATATATTTTTCAACAAAAAAATTTTAAGCTTATAAAATGATGCAAAAACTAAAAAAAAAATTTATTTAGTAATAAATTTTACTTTGATTTTGAATCATTTTAGGTTTTTTAATTATATTTTAATTTATATCTATCATATTAATAATTGTTTATTAATTTATTTTTTGATAATTGATATAATATTATCAATAAAATTGTTTATATTTAGTTTATATTATATATAGTAATAATAATTATTATTACTAAATATTTTGAATTCACATTTTTAAAAAATTTTAAAATTATTATATCTTCAAATGTTATGACAATTGAAAATTTGAAAAAATATCAAAAATAAATTTTTTGTTATTTAATTGTTTAAATAAAAGCTATAAACCATTAAATTGCTAAATACTTAAATCAATAACTTCTAAATCTCGAAAACTCTAAATAGATAAAATTTTTAAACATATATATCCTAAATAATAAATAATAAATAATAAATATCATTTTTATTTTTTTCATTATAATTTTAAATATTAATTTTAATTGTTTTTTTGTTTATTTTTATATAAATATTAATTACAAAATAAATTTTAAGTTAGACAAATATAATTTATATAAATTTTTTTTCAACAAAAAAAATATAGATAAACTTATTAAAAGAAGAAAAAAATTAAAAACAAAAAATTATTATATATTAATATATTTTACTTTATTTATGAATCATTTTAGGTTTTGTAATTGTATTTTAATTGATATCTAAGTTATTAATAATAAATTATTAATTTATTTTTTGATCATTATTAGAAATTTATCAATAAAAATATTTATATTTAATTTATATGATATATAAATTTAATAATTATTATAACTAAAAATTGTATTCACTTTTGAAAGAAATTTTAAAATTATTATATTTTCAAAGATTATAACCTTTTAACATTAGAAAAAAAAAATATTAGTTTTATTATTTCATTATTTAAATAAAACCTATAAATCACTAAATGCCTAAACAATTAAATCACTAAAGTACAAAATCGTGATACCTCTATATAGATAATCATTTAAACGGGTATACCCTAAATAATAATTAATATATCTCATTTTTTTATTTGTTTTCATTATAATTTAAAAAATTATTTTGATTGTTTAATTTTATATATATATTAATTATAAAATAAATTATGAGTTAAAAATATAATTTATAAAAATTATTTTTCATCAAAAAATAGATAAGCTTATAAATAAAATAAAAATTTAAAAACAAATAAATAATATTAAGTAAAATATTTTGCTTTGCTTTTGAATCATTTTAGGTTTTGATATTATATTTTAAGTAATATCAATCTAATTCATAATAGATTTTTAATTTATTTTTTTATAATTATTAGAATAATTATCAATAAAATTATTTATATTGAATTTATATGATATATAAATATTATGATTATTATAAATAAATATTGTATTCACTTTTGAAAAAAATTTAAAAATTATTATATTTTCAAAGGTAATAACCTTTGAAAATATCAAAAAATAATAACAATAATTTTTTTTTAAATAAAAACTATAAACCACTAAATACATACACAGTTAAATCAGTAAACACCTAAACCCCATAATGCCTAAATACATAAACCATTAATCTCTTATATACTACTTAATAATTAATAAATCTAATTTTTATTTCTATTTATTATAATTTTAAATATTCATTTTAATTATTTATTAGTCTATTTTTATAGAAATATTTATTACAAAATAAAGTATGAGTGCGACAAATATAATTTAATTAATTTATTTTTAATAAAAAAATATATGCTTATAAAAGAAGTAAATATTTAAAAATTAAAAATTATTATCCAGTAATATATTTTACTTTAATTTTGAATCAATTTGGGTTTTTTAAATATTTTTTAATTAATATCTATCTTTTTATTAATAGTTTATTAATTTAATTTTTGATCATTATTATATTATCTATCAATAAAATTGTTTATATTGAATTTATATGACATATAATAATTAATATTTTATAACTAAATATTGTATTCACATTTCTAAAAACTATAAATATTATTATATTTTCTAAGGTTATAACCTATGAAAATGATAACAAATTATAGAATTTTTTTTTGTTATTTTATTTTTTTATATAAAACCTATAAACAACTAAAAGTATAAAAACATAAATAGGTAAACTCTTATCAACAAAACCACTAAATACTTAAACCATTAAACTGGTATATAATAATAATAAATCTTAAATCTCATTATAATTATTATTCAGTATAATTTTAAATTTTTATTTTAAATATTTATCAGTTTTTTATAGAAATATTGATTACAAAATAAATTATTTGTGAGACAGATCTAATTTCAATTAAACTAGTATCCCTAAATAATAAATAATAAATCTTATTTTTTTTCATTATAATATTAATATTCATTTTAAATATTTATTTGTTTATTTATATATAAATATTAATTACAAAATAAATTGAGTTAGACAAATATAATTTATATATATTATTTTTCATCAAAAAATTATTGATTAACTTTTTAAAAGAAAAAAAATTTCTAAAAAAAAATTATTATATAGTAAATATTTTGATTAGCTTCTGAATCATTTTAGGTTTTATAATTATATTTTAATTGATAGCTATCTTTTTTTAATTGAAATCAATCTTATTAATAATAGATTATTAATTTATTTTTTGATCATTATTAGAATATTTATCAATAAAATTGTTTATATTGAATTTATGTGATTTATAAATATAATGATTATTATAACTAAAGATTATATTCACTTTTGAAAAAAATTTAAAAATTATTATATTTTGAAAGGTTATAACATTTGAAAATATCAAAAAATAATAAAAATATATTTATTGTTATTAAATTTTTAAATAAAACCTATAAATCACTAAAAGCCTAAAAACATAAATTGCTAAACTCCTAAATGACAAAACCTCTAAATACTTATTCCATTTAACTAGTATAGATTAATAATAAATCATAAATCTCATTTTAATTTTTATTCAGTAAAATTTAATTTTTTTTAATTATTTTTCAGTTTATTTTTATAGAAATATTAATTACAAAATAAATTATTAGTGAGATAGATCTAATTTAAATTAAAAAAGTATCCCTAAATAATAAGATAATAAATCTCATTTTTTCATTATAATTTTAAATATTCATTTTAATTATTTATTTGTTTATTTACATATAAATATTAATTACAAAATAAATTGAGATAGACAAAAATAATTTATATAAATTATTTTTCATCAAAAAATTATAGATAAACTTTTAAAAAAAATTTTGAAAACAAAAAATTATTATATAGTAATATATTTTGCTTTGCTTCTAAATCATTTTAGGTTTAGTAATTATATTTTAATTGATATCTATCTAATTAATAATAGATTTTTAATTTATTTTTTGATCATTATTAGAATATTTATCAATAAAATTGTTTATATTGAATTTACATGATATATAATTATTAAGTTTATTATAACTAAATATTATATTTACATTTGAAAATAATTTAAAAATTATTATATTTTTAAAGGTTATCATCGTTGAAAATGAGATAAAATAACAATAATAAATTTTTTGTTATTTTATTGTTTATATAAAACCTATAAACTACTAAATGCCTAAATGCTTAAATCATTAAACTTCTAAACCCCAAAAGCCCAAAACCCTTAAATACTTAAACATTTAAACCATCTTTAAATGTTTAAATATTTATAAATAATATATAAATATCTATCAATAAACTACTAAATGTCTAAACACTTAAATCACTAAACTCCTAAACTCCTAAATACTTAAACATTAAACCGGTATATCCTAAATAATTAATCATAAATCTCATTTTTATTTTATTCATTATAACTGCAATATTCATTTTAATTATTTATTAGTTTATTTTTATAGAAATATTTATTAGTTTTATATTACTTTGATTTTGAATCATTTTAGGTTTTGCAAAGATATTTTAATTAATATCTATATTATTAATAATAGTTTATTAATCTATCTTATGATCAATACTATAATATCGATCAATAAAATTATTTATATTAAATTTATATTATTGTTAATTTTTATGATTTTTATAATTAAATATTGTATTAACATTTGAAAAAAAATTAAAAATTATAATGTTTTCAATGGTTATAACCTTGAAAATGAGAAAAAATCATAAAAATAATTTTTTTTGTTATTTAATTATTTAAATAAAACTTATAAACCACAAAATACCTAAATACTTAAAATACTAAACTTCTAA
Source organism: Sapria himalayana (assembly GCA_029783825.1). Lineage (NCBI taxonomy): Eukaryota > Viridiplantae > Streptophyta > Magnoliopsida > Malpighiales > Rafflesiaceae > Sapria > Sapria himalayana. The sequence goes on along the minus strand of JAREIK010002384.1, from coordinate 12,147 downwards.
ACTGTGATACTGCTGCACCACACACACATAGCGACGGACCACAGTACATGCGTGCACATATTCTTGTCCATTTTGGTGTAGCATTTAGAGGGGCCAGCAAGTCCTGGAAGTAGTCAGAAGTATCAGCCACTAGGTTGTAGAGGGCCCCACTAGCAAGCCGGGATGATAACATTCAAAAAACCGACGAGTCCAAGCAAAGTGGTGGGGAGTAAACCCAGGAGTAGCTAGGAGTGGGTCCCACTAAACTTATCACCCAGCATAGAGGGCCACCCAACCATCCCCAACATGAGTCGCGGGTAATCCATGATTAATTGGAGAGCTAGAAAAATCTGAAGCATCACCAAGCAGGGCCAGTAAGCAATGGAGTCCAGACCAGCCACACGGGAGCAAAAGATTCAAAGTTGTAGTTAATGTTTGTAGTCTTATTTGTATTTTGGACTTTGTATGCACCATGTACTTGTAGAGACAGATCATGACATACTCACACACACAATCTTGTCTGTTCTCTATGTAGCATGCGATGCTACACTTCCGGGAGTAGAAGACCGATCTTATAGCATTTTGTAATTTTACTTGTATTCTAGCTTGGTTGTATGCGTAGATAATTTGACTATGAGATGGACCTCATCATACATGCACACCGATGCATGCATATTTTTTGATATTTTGTCGGTGCAACATACAGCCACTTCTTGGAGCTCGAGGAGGAATCATTCTAACCCAAGAGAAACTATTTTGAAAATCATTAGAGAAAAAGAATGTGGAATTCAGAGGTGAGAATGAATTGACAAAGTGCCGTAGATATGGACTTGTGGATTTATGTGTATTCAGTTTTACATGTATTCCATTGCATAGTAATGACATAGGCAAATGCTTGATGCTGCATGTCATAAACATGCACAATCTTTTATTTGCATAGTTTTAATATGGTGGACATTCAGTGTCCAGCAAAAGGCTTGGACAAATCCGAATGGAAAAAATGCAGTGCACATAATAACTCAATGCCAAATTTGAAGTTCGGGAATTCCAGGTGATTTTAGTTGTATTCGTATGCTTGGAATTATTAGGCTTTATGTTTTTTTGTCTATTTTATGCATAGAATCATTAAGGTGCATAGGATTTGGTGGGATTGCCTAAATTAGTCACCTTTTTAGTCTCTTGTAAGTTGTGTGCCTAAATGATAAATAAAGTGTGTATTTTCCAAAAAAAAACTAAAAAAACTATAAACCCTAAACTTTAAATCCTAAACCTTAAACCATAAAGCATAAACTATAACCCTAATCCATAAAGACTAAATCCTAAATCTCATGTTTTGCACTTTTATAATCAAATGACTAAGTGTTAAATTTAAATTGAAATTCACAACTTTTAGGAATGTCACAGATTTATCTTTTTGTATATGTAACACAAAGTCATGACTCAAGGGGTGAGTTATGGATTCAGTCTCTTCCTTGTTTTAGATTATTCTAGCATTAGCAATGGTCATGATCGTATATTTTGTCTCTAGAACACAAAATCATATCGATGAGAATATGCCATAACTTGTGTCTCTCTGTTGAACATATTGTTATGGCACTAAGAAAGATCATGAATACATATTTAATCACTATAATACTGGGTCACAGTATTGGATATGACCATAGCCTGTGCATTTTATCTTTATATTGAAAAGTCATTGCACTAGGAATGATTGTTACTTTGGACATTCCTCAAGAGCAAAAGTCATGACCCTATAAATAGTTAAAGCTCGAGTACTACTCTTTATATCTTTCTATAGCTAAAATTCTTGGGATCGGAAATATCACTATGGATTATTCCTTTGATTTGTGACCTGAAGTTTCAATATGAAAGACTAATATTTTGAGCAATGATTAAAACCTCTTATACATTTGAATATGATTCATTTACAACTTTTTGGGTATTCTGAGCTTGTATACATAACTCATTTAATATAAAAAGAAAGAAATGATACTTTTCATATCCATGAGGATATAAAAAGGGGGCTAAGACATGCCAATAAAATTAATTTTTTGATTCTTGATTGAAAGAGGGCCCATACTTCTTGCCCTGCTCAAACCGCCATGGGACTAGTTTGTTCTAATAGGCTACAAGGTGGTTATTCTTTTTGAGGTGAACTATGTTTTAAAAAAATTGCATTGAGTGTTTGAATGAGAGATATTTTAGAAGAAATTACAATAATCAATATAAATAGCATCCTCAACAACCAGCTATTTCAACACATAGGGGTACAACTTTGGTTTAGTCTATTAGCATACATGAGTCAAATTACCTTTGATAGCCTAGTGATTCAACATCAAATATGATGAAACATAATTGAGATAAAGTAAATGCTCCTATTATTTTGGTTAGAGCTTTAGCAATCCTTCTAGAGTTGAGAGTGGACAAAATAAATTATTTTAATTATTCATTATAATTTTAATTTTTATTTTACTTATTATTAATTTATTTTTATAGAAATAGTAATTACAAAATAAATTATTAGTGAGACAGATCTAATTTAAATTAAACCGGTATATCCTAAATAATAAAGAATAAATCTCATTTTTTTCATTTTAATTTTAAATATTCAAATTTAATTATTATTTTTTGTTTATTTTTATATAAATATATATTACAAAATAAATTATGATTTAAAAAAATATAATTTATATAAATTATTTTTCATCAAAATAATATAGATAAACATTTTAAAAGAATAAAAAAATTTCAAAACAAAAAATTAATATATAGTAATATATTTTGCTTTGCTTCTGAATCATTTTAGGTTTTATAATTATATTATAATTGATATCTTTCTTATTAATAATAGATTATTAATTTATTTTTTAATCATTATTAGAATATTTATCAATAAAATAGTATATATTGAATTTATATGATATATAAATATAATAATTATTATAACTAAATATTGAATTCACTTTTGAAAAAAATTTAAAAATTAAAATATTTTCTAAGGTTATAACCTTTGAAAATATCAAAAAATAATAAAAATAAATTTTTTGTTTTTTTATTTTTTAAATAAAACCTATAAACTACTAAATGCATACACAGTTAAATAAGTAAACTTTTAGACCCCGTAATGCCTAAATATAGTATCCATTAAATCGATATATAATACATAATAAAAAATAAATCTAATTTTTATTTCTATTTATTATAATTTTAAATATTCATTTTAATTATTTATTTGTTTATTTTTATAGAAATATTTATTACAAAATAAATTATGAGTGCAACAAATATAATTAAAATAATTTATTTTTAATGAAATTATATAAATACGCATATAAAAAAAGTAATAATTTAAAAATTTAAAATTATTATCCAGTAATATGCTTTACTTTAATTTTGAATCAATTTGGGTTTTGTAAATATTTTTTAATTAATTTCTATCTTTTTATTAATAGTTTATTAATTTAATTTTTGATCATTATTATAAAATCTATCAATAAAATTGTTTTTATTGAATTTATATGATATATAATTATTAATATTATTATAACTAAAATATTATATTTACATTTAAAAAAATTTTAAATATTATTATATTTTCAAAGGTTATAACCTGTGAAAATGAAAAAAAATATAAATTTTTTTTATTATTTATTGTTTAAATAAAACCTATAAACCACTAAATGCCTAAAAACATAAATCGCTAAATTTTCAAACTTCAAAACCTCAAAATACTTAAATCATTAAACTGGTATACATTAATAAAAAATCATAAATCTCATTTTAATTTTTATTCAGTATAATTTAAAATTTTTATTTTAATTATTTATCAGTTTATTTTGATAGAAATATTAATTATAAAATAAATTATTAGTGAGACAGATGTAACTTAAATTAAACTGGTATACCTTAAATAATAAATAATAAATCTCATTTTTTTTTCATTATAATTTTTAATATTCATTTTAATTATTAATTTTTTATTTTTATATAAATATTAATTAAAAAATAAATTATGAGTTAGTCAAATATAATTTATGTAAATTATTTTTAATCAAAAAAATATATATAAACTTTTTAAAATAAAAAAAATTTCAAAACAAAAAATTATTATATAGTAATATATTTTGCTTTGCTTATGAATCATTTTATGTTTTGTAATTATATTTTAATTAATATCTATCTTATTAATAATAGATTATTAATTTATTTTTTTATCATTATTAGAATATTAATCATTAAAATTGTTTATGTTGACATATGATATATAAATATATTGATTAGTATAACTAAATATTGAATTCACTTTTGAAAAAAATTTAAAAATTATTATATTTTCTAAGGTTATAACCTTTGAAAATATCAAAAAATAATAAAAATATTTGTTTTGTTATTTTATTTTTTAAATAAAACCTATAAACCACTTAATGCATACACAATTAAATCAGTAAACACCTAAACCCCGTAATACCTAAATACATAAACCATTAAACTGCTATATAATACATAATAATTAATAAATCTAATTTTAATTTCTATTTATTATAGTTTACATATTCATTTTAATTATTTATTAGTTTATTTTTATAGAAATATTTATTATAAAATAAATTATGAGTGCGACAAATATAATTTAAATAATTTATTTTTAATCAAAAAAATATATATGCTTATAAAAGAAGTAAAAATTTAAAAATTACAAATTATTATTTAGTAATATATTTTACTTTAATTTTAAATCAATTTGGGTTTTGTAAATATATTTAATTAATATGTATCTTATTATTAGTAGTTTATTAATTTAATTTTTGATCATTATTATAATATCAATCAATAAAATTATTTATATAAAATTTTTATCATATAATATTATTAATATTATTATAACTAAATATTATATTCACATTTCAAAAAATTTTAAATATTATTATATTTTCAAAGGTTATAACCTATGAAAATGAGATAAAATTACAAATTTTTTATTTTATTTTATTGAATATATAAAACCAATAAACCACTAAATGCCTAGAAACCTAAATCGCTAAACTCCTAAAAGTCAAAACATTTAAATACTTAAACCATTAAACTAGTATACATTAATAATAAATCATAAATATCATTTTAATTTTTATTCAGTATAATTTTAAATTTTTATTTTAATTAATTTTTAGTTTATTTTTATAGAAATTTTAATTACAAAATAAATTATTAGTAAGAAAGATCTAATTTAAATTAGAACGGTATGCCCTAAATAATAAATAATAAATCTCGTTATTTTTAATATTAATTTTAAATATTCATTTTAATTATTTATTTGTTTATTTTTATATAAATATTAATTACAAAATATTTATGAGTTACACAAATATAATTTATATAAATTATTTTTCATCAAAAAATTATAGATAAACTTTCTAAAAGAATAAAAAAGTTCAAAACATAAAATTAATATATAGTAATATATTTTGATTTGCTTCTGAATCATTTTAGGTTTTGTAATTATATATTGATATCTATCTTATTAATAATAGATTATTAAGTTATTTTTTCATCATTATTAGAATATTTATCAACAAAAATGTTTATATTGAATTTATATGATATATAAATATAATGATTATTATAACTAATATTATATTCAATTTTGAAATAAGTTTTAAAATTATTATATTTTAAAATGTTATAACCTTTGAAAATATCAAAAAATAACAAAAATAAATTTTTTGTTATTTTATATTTTAAATAAAACATATAAACCACTAAATGCATATATAGTTAAATCAGTAAACTCCTAAATACATAAACCATTAAACCGTGTTATACTACTTAATAATTAATAAATCTAATTTTTATTTTATTTATTATAATTTTATATATTGATTTTAATATTAATTAGTTTTTTTTATAAAATATTTATTCCAAAATAAATTATGAGTGCGACAAATATAATTTAAATAATTTATTTTTAATCAAAAAAATATAGACGCTTATCAAATAAGTAAAAATTTAAAAATTTAAAAATTAAAATTTAAAAATTATTATTTAGTAATATATTTTAGTTTAATCTTGAATCGATTTGGGTATTGTAAATATTTTTTTAATTAATATATATCTTATTATTAATAGTATATTAATTTAATTTTTGTTCATTATTATATTATCTATCAATAAAACTATTTATATTGAATTTATATGATATATAATTATTAATATTAAAATAACTAAATATTGTATTCACATTTAAAAAAATTTTAAATATTATTATATTTTAAAAGGTTATAACCTATGTAAATGAGAAAAAATTTCTAATTTTTTTTTGTTAATTTATTGTTTAAATAAAACCTATAAACCACTAATTGCCTAAAAACATAAATTTCTAAACTCCTAAACGACAAAATCTTAAAATACTTAAACTATTAAACATGTGTACATTAATAAAATATCATAAATCTCAATTTAATTTATATTAAGTATAATTTTAAATTTTTATTTTATTTATCTATCAGTTTATTTTTATAGAAATATTAAATTCAAAATAAATTATTAGTGAGACAGATCTAATTTAAATTAAACCGGTATCCCTAAATAATAAATAATAAATCTTATTTTTTTTCATTATAATTTTAAATTTTCATTTTAAATATTTATTTGTTTATTTATATATAAATATTAATTGCAAAATAAATTGAGTTAGACAAATATAATTTATATAAATTGTTTTTGATCACAAAATTATAGATAAACTTTTAAAAAAAAAAATTTTAAAGCAAAAAATTATTATATAGTAATATATTTTGCTTTGCTTCTGAATCATTTTAGGTTTTGTAATTATATATTAATTGATATCTATCTTATTAATAATAGATTATTAATTTATTCTTTGAACATTATTAGAATATTTATCAATAAAATTATTTATATTGAATTTATATGATACATAAATATAATAATTATTATAACTAAATATTGTATTCACTTTTAAAAAAATTTAAAAATTATTATATTTTGAAAGGTTATAACCTTTGAAAATATCAAAAAATAATAAAAATATATTTTTTGTTATTTTATTTTTTAAATAAAATCTTTAAACCACTAAATGCATACACATTTAAATCAATATACTCCTAAACCCCGTAATACCTAAATAACCCCGTAATACCTAAATACATAAACCATTAAACCACTATATAATAAATAAAAATTAATAAATCTAATTTATATTACTATTTATTAATAATATTAAATATTCATTTATTTATTTATTAGTTTATTTTTATAGAAATATTTATTACAAAATAAATTATGAGTAAGAAAAATATAATTTAAAAAATTTATTTTTAATCAAAAAATATATATATTCTTATAAAAGAAGTAAAATTTAAAAATTAAAAATTATTATTCAGTAATATATTTTACATTAATTTTGAATCAATTTGTGTTTTGTAAATATTTTTTAATGAATATCTATCTTATTATTATTAGTTTATTAATTTAATTTTTAATCATTATTATAATAACTATCAATAATATTATTTATATTGAATTTATATGATGTATGATTATTAATAATTAATTTAACTAAATATTGTATTCACATTTCAAAAAATTTTAAATCTCAAAACCATTAAACTGGTATACATTAATAATAAATTATAAATCTCATTTTAATTTTTATTCAGTATAATTTTAAATTTTAATTTTAATTATTTATCTGTTTATTTTTATAGAAATATTAATTACAAAATAAATTATTAGTGAGACAGATATAATTTAAATAATTTATATTTCATCAAAAAAAAATATAAGCTTATAAATATATGCACAATTTTAAAAACAAAAATTTATTATTTAGTAAAATATTTTATTTTGATTTTTTATAATTTTAGATTTTGCATTTATATTTTAATTTATATCATTCTTTTTAATAATAGTTTATTAATTATTTATTGATCATTATTATAATAATTATTAATAAAATTATTTATAATGAGTTTATATTATATATAAATATTAAGATTATTATAACTAAATATTATATTCACATTTAAAAAAAATTAAAATTTATTATATTTTCAAAGGTTATAACCTTCAAAAATAAAAAAAAATTAAAATATTGTTTTTTCATTCTTTAAATAAAAACTATAAATCACTAAAGGCATAAACACTTAAATCACTAAACCCCAAATGACATAAATGCCTAAACCATTAAAACTGTATATCCTGAATAATAAATAATAAATTTCACTTTTATTTGTATTAATTATAATTTTAAATATTCATTTTAATTATTTATTATTTTATTTTTATAGAATTATAAATTACAAAATATATTATGCAGAAGACAAATATAATTTAAATAATATACTTTTAATAACAAAAAATATAAACTTATAAAAAGAAGCAAAACATCAAAAACATTATTATTTAGTAATTTATTTTAGTTTGATTTTGAATAAATTTAGGTTTTGCAAATATATTTTAAATAATATCTATCTTATTTATAATATTTTATTAATTTATTTTTTGATCATTAATATAATATCTATCAATATATTTTTTATATTGAGTTTATATGATATATAATTATTAATATTATCAAAACTATATATAGTATTCACTTTTAAAAAAAATTTAAAAATTGTTATTTTTTCAAAGGTTATAACCTTAAAAAATGATAAAAAATAACAAAAAATAACAAAAAATAACAAAAAATAAATTTTATGTTATATCATTTTTTATATAAAACTAATAAACCATTAAATACCTAAACACATAAATCTCTAAACTCATAAACCTCGATGCCCCTAAATACTTAAACCTTTAAACTCGTAAACGTTAAATATAATTTTAATAATTTATTGAAATATTAATTACAAAATAAATTATGAGTGATACAAATATAATTTAAATAATTTATTTTTTATCAAAAAAATATATAATCTTATAAAATGAGGCAAAAACTAAAAAACAAAAATTATTATTTAGTAATAAATTTACTTTGATTTTTATTCATTTTAATGTTGTAATTAAATTTTAATTTATATCTATAATATTAATAATAGTTTATTAATTTATTTTTTTATAATTGATATAATATCTATCAATAAAATTATTTATATTTATTTTATATTATATATTGTTTTAATAATTATATTACTAAATATTGTATTCACATTTTTAAAAAATTTTAAAATTATTATATTTTCAAAGGTTATAATCTTTGAAAATTTGAAAAAATATCAAAAATAATTTATTTGTTATTTCATTGTTTAAATAAAACCTATAAACTACTAAATGACTAAATACTTAAATGAATAACTTCTAAATCTCGAAAACCCTAAATACATAATTTTTATAATCAGATATATCCTAAATAATAAACAATAAATCTCATTTTTATTTTTTTCATTATAATTTTAAATATTCATTTTAATTATTTATTTGTTTATTTTTATATAAATATTAATTATAAAATAAATTATGAGTTAGACAATTATAATTTATATAAATTATTTTTCATCAAAAAAAATATAGATAAACTTATTAAAAGAAAAAAAGATTAAAAACAAAAAATTATTATATAATAATATAATTTGCTTTGCTTCTGAATCATTATTTTTTTTTGTAATTATATTTTAATATATATCTATCTTATTAATAATAGATTATTAATTTATTTTTTGATCATTATAAAAATATTTATCAATAAAATTGCTTATATTGAATTTATATGATATTTAAATATAATGATTATTATAACTAAATATTGAATTCACTTTTGAAAAAAATTTTAAAATTATCATATTTTCAAAGATTATAAACTTTAAAAATGTGAAAAAATAAATAAAATATATATTTTTTTGAAATTTCATTGTTTAAATAAAAACTATAACCCACTAAATGCCTAAACACTTAATTCAATAACTCCTAAATATCTAAAACCCTAAATAATAAATAATAATCCTTTTAAACCGGTAACCCTAAATAATAAATAATAAATCTCAATATTATTTTTTTCATTATAATTTTAAATATTCAATTTAATTATTTATTCATTTATTTTTATATAAATATTAATTACAAAATAAATTATGAGTTAGCCAAATATAATTTATATAAATTATATTTCATCGAAAAATATAGATAATCTTATATAAAGAATAAAAAATTAAAATACTAAAATTTATTATATAGTAATATATTTTGCTCTCCATTTGAATCATTTTAGGTTTGTTATTATATTTTAATTGATATCTATCTTATTAATAATTGTTTATTAATTTATTTTTTGATCATTATTAGAATATTTATCAATAAAATAGTTTATATTGTATTTATATGATATATAAATACAATTATTATTATAACTAAATATTGAATACACTTTTGAAAAAAATTTAAAAATTATTATATTTCGAAAGGTTATAACCTTTGGAAATATGAAAAAATAATAAAAATAAATTTTTTGTTATTTTTTTTAAATAAAACCTATAAACCACTAAATGCATACACAGTTATATCAGTAAACTACTAAACCCCGTAATGCCTAAATACATAAACCATTAAACCACTATATACTACTTAATAATTAATAAATTTAATTTTTATTTCAATTTATTATTAATTTAAATATCCATTTTAATTATTTATTAGTTTATTTTTATAACAAAATAAATTATGATTGTGACACGTATAATTTAAATAATTTATTTGTAATCATAAAAAATTTATATGCTTATAAAAGAAGTATAAATTAAGTATTATTAAAAATTAAAAATTATTATTAACTAAAATATTTTAGTTTAATTTTGAATCAATTTGGGTTTTGTAAATATTTTTTAATTAATTTATCTTATTATAAATAGTTTATTAATTTATATTTTGATCATTATAATAATATCTATCAATAAAATTATTTATATTTATTTTATATGATATAGAATTATTAAAATTATTATAACTAAATATTTTATTCATATTTCAAAAAATTTTAAATATTATTAAATTTTCAAAGGTTATAACATTTGAAAATGACAAAAAAATTACAATTTTTTTTATTTTATTGTTTAAATAAAACCTATAAATCACTAAATGCCTAAAAACATAAATTCCTAAACTCCTAAATGACAAAACATCAAAATACATAAATAATTAAACTGGTATACATTAATAATAAATCATAAATCTCATTTTAATTTTTATTCAGTATAATTGTAAATTTTATTTAAATTATTTATCAGTTTATTTTTATAGAAATATTAATTACAAAATAAATTATTATTGAAACATATATAACTTAAATTAAACTGGTATACCCTAAATAATAAATAATAAATCTCATTTTTTTTTCATTATAATTTTTAATATTCATTTTAATTATTAATTTTTTATTTTTATATAAATATTAATTAAAAAATAAATTATGAGTTAGACAAATATAATTTATGTAATATATTTTTAATCAAAAAATATAGATAACCTTTTTTAAAAAAAAAATTCATAACAAAAAATTATTATAGAGTAATATATTTTGCTTTGCTTAAGAATCATTTTAGGTTTTGTAATTATATTTTAATTGATATCTATCTTATTAATAATAGATTATTAATTTATTTTTTGATCATTATTAGAATATTTATCACTAAAATTGTTTATGTTGAAATATGATATATAAATATATTGATTATTATAACAAAATATTGAATTCACTTTTGAAAAAAATTTAAAAATTATTATATTTTCAAATGTTATAACCTTTGTAAATATCAAAAAATAATAAAAATAAATGTTTTGTTATTTTATTTTTTAAATAAAACCTATAAACCACTATATGCATACATATTTAAATCAGTAAACACCTAAATCCCGTAATACCTAAATACATAAACCATTAAACTACTATATAATGACATAATAATTAATAAAACTAATTTGAATTTCTATTTATTATAGTTTATATATTCATTTTAATAAATTATTTGTTTATTTTTATAGAATATGTATTATAAAATATATTATGAGTGTGCCAAATATAATTAAAATAATTTATTTTTAATCAAAAAAAATATATACGCTTAAAAAAGAAGTAAAAATTTAAAATTATTATCCAGTAATATATTTTACTTTAATTTTGAATCAATTTGGGTTATGTAAATATTTTTTAATTAATAT
>JAREIK010002383.1:33891-69977 GCA_029783825.1 Sapria himalayana | reverse complement strand
TTATTAATAAGTTAGATATCAATTAAAATATAATTACAAACATTAAATGATTCATAACAAACCAAAATATATTACTAACTAATAATTTTTTGTTTTGTAATTTTTTTTATTTAAAAAAATTTATCTAAATTTTTTTGATTAAAAATAATTTACATAAATTATATTTGTCTAACTCATACTTTATTTTTTAATTAATATTTATATAAAAATAACAAATAAATAATTAAAATGAATATTTAAAATTATAATTAAAAAAAATGAGATTTATTATTTTTATTTAGTGTATACCAGTTTAATTTAACTATATCTGTATACTAGAAATTTATTTTGTAATTAATATTTCAATAAAAATAAACTGATAAATAATTAAAATAAAAATTTAAAATTATACTGAATAAAAATCAAAATGAGATTTATGAATTATTATTAATGTATACCTGTTTAATATTTAAGTATTTAGAGGTTTTTTCGTATAGGTATTTAGCGATTCATGTTTCTAGGCATTTAGTGGTTTATAGGTTTTATTTAAATAATAAAATAATAAAAAATAATTTATAATTTTTTGTCATTTCCATAGGTTATAACCTTTGAAAATATATAATATTTAAAATTTTTTGAATATGAATGGAATATTTAGTTATAATAATTTTAATAATTATATATCATATAAATTCAAATAAACAATTTTATTGATAGATATTATAATAATGATCAAAAATTAAATTAATAAACTATTAATAATAAGATAGATATTAATAAAAAAATATTACAAAACCCAAATTGATTCTAAATTAAAGTAACAAATATTATTGGATAATAATTTTAATTTTTAAATTTTTACTTCTTTTATACGCGTATATAATTTTTTTATTAAAACTAAATTATTTAAATTATATTGTCGCACTAATAATTTATTTTGTAATAAAAATTTATATAAAAATAAACTAATATATAATTAAAATGAATATATAAAATTATAAAAAATTGAAATAAAAATTAGATTTCTATCTATTAAGTGTTATAGCGGTTAATGGGTTATGTATTTAGGCATTACAGGCTTTAAAAGTTTACTGAATTAACTGTGTATGCATTTAGTGCTTTATAGGTTTTATTTAAAAATTAAAATAACAAAATATTTATTTTATTATTTTTTCATAATTTCAAAAGATATAACCTTTGAAATTATAATAATTTTTAATTTTTTTTCAAATGTGAATTCAATATTTAGTTATAATAATCATTATATTTATATATCTTATAAATTCAATATAAACAATATTATTGATAAATATTCTAATAATGATCAAAAAATAAATTAATAATCAATTATTAATAAGATAGATATCAATTAAATATATTACAAAACCTATAATGTTCAGAAGCAAAGCAAATTATATTACTATATAATAATTTTTTGTTTTTAATTCTTTTTTCTTTTAATAAGTTTATCTATATTTATTTTTGATGAAAAATAATTTATATAAATTATATTTGTTTAACTCATAATTTATTTTTTAATTGATATTTATATAAAAATAAACAAATAAATAATTAAAATGAATATTTAAAATTATAATGAAAAAAAATGATATTTATTCTTTATTATTTAGGTTATACCAGTTTAATTTAAATTATATTTGTTTCAATAATAATTTATTATGTAATTAATATTTCAATAAAAATAAACTGATAAATAATTAAAATAAAAATTTGAAATTATACTGAATAAAAATCAAAATGAGATTTATGAATTATTATTAATGTATACCTGTTTAATATTTTAGGTATTGAGAGGTTTTATCGTTTAGGACTTTAGCAATTTATGTTTTTAGGTATATAGTGGTTTATATATTTTGTTTAAACAATGAAATAACAAAACAATTATTTATGATATTATTTCACATTTTCAAAGGTTATATAACCTCTTGCAATATAATAATTTTAAAATTTATTAAAAATGTGAATATAATATTTAGTAATAATAATCATTATAAGTATATATAATATAAACTAAATATAACAATTTTATTGATAAATATGATATCAATTATCAAAAGATAAATTAATATGTTATTATTATTATGATTGATATAAATTAAAATATAATTGCAAAACCTAAAATTATTCAAAATTCAAGTAAAATTTATTACTTTATAATAATTTTTGTTTTTTAGTTTTTGCTTCTTTTTATATTCTTATATATTTTTTTGATGAAAAATAAATTATTTAAATTATATTTGTATCACTCATAATTTATTTTGTAATTAATATTTTAATAAATTATTTAAATTATATTTAAAGTTTACGAGTTATAGGTTTAAGTATTTAGGGGCTTTTGTGTTTAGGAGTTTAGATGTTTAAGTGTTTAGGAATTTAGTGGTTTATAAGTTTTATTTAAACAATGATATAGCAAAGAATTTATTTTATTATTTTATCTAATTTATGAAGATTATATCCTTGAAAATATAATAATTTTTAAATTTTTATCAAATGTAAATATAATATTTATTTATAATAATCTTCATAATTATAATTCATTTAAATTCAATATAAATAATTATATTGCTAATATTATAATTATGATCAAAAAATAAATTAATAAACTTTTCTTAATAAAATAGTTATTATTTAAAAATATTTACAAAATCTAAATTTATTCAAATCAAAGTAAAATATATTACTAAATAAAATTTTTTTTTAATGTTTTGCTTTTTTTAAGTTTATATTTTTGTTATTAAAAAAAATTATTTAAATTATATTTGTCTTACTCATAATTTATTTTGTAATTTATAATTCTATAATTATAAACTACTAAATAATTAAAATGAATATTTAAAATTATAATGAATACAAATAAAATTGAGATTTATTATTTATTATTTAGGATATACTGGTTTAATGGTTTAAGTATTTAGGTATTTTTGGGTTTAGGAGTTTAGTGATATAAGTGTTTAGACCTTTAGTGATTTATAGTTATTATCTTAAGAATTAAAAAACAAAAAATTTAATTTTTTGAATTATTTTAATTTTTGAAGGTTGTAACCTTTGTAAAAATAATAATTTTAAATTTTTTTAAATGTGAATATAATATTTAGTTATAATAATCTTAATAATTATATATAATGTAAACTCAATATAAATAATTTTATTAATAGATATTATAATAATGATCAATAAATAAATTAATAATCTTGTATTAATAAGAAAGATATAAATTAAAATATAATTATAGAATCTAAAATGATTCAAAATCAAAATAAGATATATTACTAAATATTAATTTTTTATTTTAAAAATTTTGCCTCATTTTATAATCATATATATTGTTTTGATGAAAAATAAATTATTTAAATTATATCTGTCTCACTAATAATTTATTTTGTAATTAATATTTATATAAAAATAAACTTATAAATAATTAAAATAAAAATTTAAAATTATACTTAAAAATAATTAAATTGAGATTTATGATTTTTTATTAATGTACACATGTTTAATTGTTTAAGTATTTAGAGGTTTTGTCGTTTAGGAGTTTAGCAATTTATGATTTTAGGCATTTAGTGGCTTATGGGTTTTATTTAAACAATAAAATAACAAAAAAAATTGTAATTTTTTCTCATTTTCACAGGTTAAACCTTTGAAAATATAAAAATATTTAAAAATTTTAGAAATGTGAATACAATCTTTAGTTATAATAATATTAATAATTATATATCATATAAATTCAATATAAATAATTTTATTGATAGATAATATAATAATGATCAAAATTTAAATTAATAAATTATTAATAAAGAGATTGATATTAATTAATAAATATTTACATAACCCAAATTGATTCAAAATTAAAGTAAAATATATTACTGGATAATAATTTTTAATTCTTAAATTTTTACTTCTTTTATCAGCATATATATTTTTTGATTAAAAATAAATTAATTAAAATATATATGTCACACTAATAATTTAATTTGTAATAAATTTTTCTATAAAAATAATCTAATAAATAATTAAAATGAATATTTTATAATTATAATAAATAGAAATAAAAATTAGATTTATTATTTATTAAGTAGTATATAGAGGTTTAATGGTTTGTGTATTTTGGCATTATGAGGTTTACGAGTTTACTGATTTAACTATGTATGCATTCTTTGGTTTATAGGTTTAATTAAAAAAATAAAAAAACAAATTTTTTTTATTATTTATTGATATTTTCAAAGGTTATAACCTTAGAAAATAAAATAATTTTTAAATTTTTTTAAAATGTGATTACAATATATTGTTTTAATAATCATTATATTTATATATCATATAAAATCAATATAAATAATTTTATTGATAAATATTCTAATAATGATCAAAATATAAAATTAATAATCTATTATTAATAAGATAGATATCAATTAAAATATAATTAATTAAATTATATTTGTTGCACTCATAATTTATTTTGTAATAAATATTTCAATAAAAATAAACAAATAAATAATTAAAATGAATATTTAAAATTATCATATATAGAAATATAAATTAGATTTATTAATTATTAAGTAGTATATAGCGGTTTAATGGTTTATGTATTTTGACATTATGAGGTTTAGGAGTTACTGATTTAACTTTATATGCATTTAGTGGTTTATAGGTTTCATTAAAAAAATAAAATAATAAAAAATTTATTTTTATTATTTTTTGATTTTTTCAAAGGTTATAACCTTTGAAAATATAATGATTTTTAAATTTTTTTTAAATGTGAATACAATATTTAGTTATAATAATCATTATAATTATATATCATATAAATTCAATATAAACAATTTTATTGATAAATATTTTAATAATGATCAAAAAATAAATTAATAATCCATTATTAATAAGATAGATATCAATTAAAATATGATTACTAATCCTAAAATGATTCAGAAGAAAAGCAAAATATATTACTATATAATAATTTTTTGTTTTGAATTTTTTTTTCTTTTAAAAAGTCTATCAATAATTTTTTGATGAAATATAATTTATAAAAATAATATTTGTCTAATTCAATTTATTTTGTAATTAATATTTATATATAAATAAACAAATAAATAATTAAAATGATTATTTAAAATTATAATGAAAAAAAAATGAGATTTATTATTTATTATTTATTATTTAGGGATACTAGTTTAATTTAAAATAGATTTGTCTCACAAATAATTTATTTTGTATTTAATATTTCTATAAAATAAATTGATAAATAATTAAAATAAAATTTAAAATTATATTGAATAAAAATTAAAATGAGATTTATTATTTATTATTAATGTATACTAGTTTGATGATTTAAGTATTTAGAGGTTTTGTCATTAAAAGTTTAGCGATTTATGTTTTTAGGCATTTAGTGGAATATATGTTTTATTTTAAAAAATAAAATAATAAAAAAAAATTTATACTTTTTTATCATTTTCATAGGTTATAACATTTGAAAATATAATAATATTTACAATTTTTTGAAATTTTAATACAATATTTTGTTATAAAAATATTAATAATTATATATCTTATAAATTTAATAAAAATAATTTTAATGATAGATATTATAATAATGATCAAAAATTAAATTTATAAAGTATTAATATTAAGATAGATATTAATTAAAAAATATTTACAAAACCCAAATTGATTCAAAATTAAACTAACTTATATTACTTGATAATAATTTTTAATTTTTAATCTTATACTTCTTTTATAAACGTATATTTTTATTAGATAAATAATATATTATTTTAATTATATATGTCCAACTCATAATTTATTTTGTAATAAATATTTCTAAATAAATACAATAATAAATAATTAAAATGAATATTTAAAAATATAATAAATAGCAATAAAAAATAGATTTATTAATTATTAAGTAGTATTTAGTGGTTTAATGGTTTATGTAATTAGGGATTACGGGGTTTAGGAGTTTACTGATTTAACTTTATATGCATTTAGTAGGGCTACTCACGGGACTCGGAGATTCGCGACCCAACTCGAAGTCTTGTCCCGAAAGAATTGGGACTGAGAAAATCTGTTGACTTTGACTTTTCCCGTCTCGTTCTCTCACGTATTTTTTCTTTTGGAACTATTCTGGATCTTAAGCAATATCCATCCCAAGAACTATCCCGTCCTAAAAAACCGATACTAGAACCAGGAATATATATATATATATATATAGAACATGAAGATGCCACCAATTCCGCTACTGCCCATCTAATTCCGACGCACCTATTGCTCTTACGATGAGTTCCAGGCCGCCTCACGCCATTCCAGCCTAGTTCAGTTAGGTCCGGCACTTGTCCGTCGCACTTCTAGTTGCCTCCACCGTGTCTCAGATGCAACCAGCCTTTTGGTTTGTTTTTCTGACGAGAATTGAGTGATTAATTATTATTATTATGTGTCTCAGTCAGTTTTGTTGATTATTGGTTGTGGTGTTGTAGTTGGGCCGAATGGGTGGGAAGAATGTGTTACAGTAGGTTTTGTAGAGCTTGCTTGTTTGAAATATTTATATGTATTTATGCTTAACATATCATATTAATTAATGGCAATGCAGATGACACAATCCAACGGTAAACGAAAAATATAATAAATTGAAGACGATCACATCTCAAATGATCAAAGTACTGGTAAATCAAATCATCATCCTTTCACGAACCCTCCTATTGTTACGGCAGGTTCTTCAATTCCAATTGTAAAGAAAGTAAAGTTACATCTGAACCTTAAGCTCATAAAAAGTATAAGTCTGCTGTTTGGAAAACTTATGAAATATTAGTTGATTCAGAGGGAAATCAAACTGGCAGAGCAACCTGTATATGGTGTATGAAAGAATACTTGGCAAAAAATGATCAAGGTACTACGGGTTTATGAAAATACTTGAGAAGACTTGTAGGAAATTTCTACACAAAAAAGAATTAATAGAAGCTCACAAAGGTAAAGACAAGTCACAATCTTTGTTGAGTTTCACTAAAGGTACTAGTTCCTAGGATAACAAATTAACTTGTTGGCAATTTGATCAACAACTATTTAAGGAGGCTTTGGTGAAAATGATCATAAAAGATGAATTGTCTTTTTGTTTTGTTGAGAGGGATGAGTTTAATGTGTTTTGTGAAGTTAGTGTGCCTCAATTTAAAATTCCATCTAGGGGCCTTATATTGAGGAATTGTTTTTCTTTGTTTGTGAAGGAAAATAAGATATTATTTGATAGCATATCATCTCATTGTTGTAGAGTTTCATTGACTACCGAAACTTGGAGTAGCATTCAAAATTTTCTTATATATGTTTGACTGTCCTAAAAGATTAGATATGTTTAAGTTATGAGTTGAAGAAGCAAACTTGACATATGGATCTTCATTGCAATTAGATTGTCCTACAAGATGGAATTCAACTTAGTTGATGCTACAAACTGAAATAAAATATCAAATAGAATTTGATAAGTTGGAGGACAAAGACTAATTGTTTTTGAAGGAGTTTGGTTCAAACGTTCCAACTGAAAGAGACTAAACAACTGCTAAAATTTTGTCTCATTTCTTTAAAACTTTTTATGAGGTAACTTGTAAATTTTCTGGCTCATAATATTTTACCTCAAGTTTTTATTTTTCTGAGATTATTCGACTTTTTAAAAAAATTGAACTCTGTGAAAATAGTAGAGATACAATGATGTCTGAAATGGGTATGAAAATGAGGCATAAATTCAACAAATATTGGGGTTCTCTTCAGTCAACAAATATTATGCTTTTTGTAGCAATAGTGTTGGATCCTAGATATAAGCTCAAATATCTTAAGATTAAGTACACTTTGCATTATGGAGAGGAATTGGCTAAAAATTTGGTGAAAAAGGTTATTAATGCTTTAAATGAGATGATGGATGATTATAAAGATTTAAATGAAGATAAATCAAAAGATGATGATTTCTCTTCTACTGTGTTGAAGAAAAATGATTATTTCTTTGATGGTAGTGATACTTTTGTTTATGATTTTTTTGTTGAATTAGAGAAAGAATAAGAAGTTTCAGCTTTGGAAGAGTTGGATAGGTAATTGGAAGAAAACTTGAAAAAAATAGAATTGATTTTGATCTTCTAAAATGGTGGAAGGTAAATGAGGTTAAGTGTCCTTTGGCAAATGTAGCAAGGGATGTATTTGCTATCCAAGCATCTACTATGGCCTACGAATTTATATTTAGCACTGGTGGAAGAACTTAAGAAAAATTTAGGAGTTCTTTAACACCTATTACAATAGAAGTTCTCATATGTCTACCAGATTGGTTGAGAAGCTCAAACAAACCTATTGAAATTGAATAATTTGTTCAAGACCTTGATGATAGTGAATCAGGTTAGTATACAAATTTTGTAAATTTTAATTTCACTTTTACTTATTTTATTTATTCAATTCAATAAAAATATGGTTCAATTACAATTTTCTGAGGGGTCACAAGATCCAAATTTTCTTCCAACTATAGTTGGCCAACTAAATTTGGAATGGGTGTATATTATTTTATAAGGTAATATTTTGTTTTTTTATTACCTTTCATCTTAGAAATTTATGTCTACATGATTAATACGTTTTCATCTTTGGTTGTCCTTCTACAGTGGAGGAAGAAACGGGAGGAGTTGTAGAAGAGATAATTAATTGGGTTTAGATTTTCGTTGCTATTCAGGGATGGACCTTTGAAATGATTATTATCATGGTTGTTATTAGTTGTATTTATTTTGTTATATTAAGTTGCCTAATTTTAGCAATTACTTAAGTAGTAATTGATGCTATCAATGTTTGTGGTCATCTTTAGCTATTCCTTAATATTTTTGAGTAATTGTTTAAAAAAAGTAGTATTGCTAATATGGTTAACTTTCACTCGGCTGAACAAAGCCAACTTGTGACAAAACAAAGAACCAAATTAAACACACAACTCGGTCCCGTTCTATTTAACATTTCTATCCTTTTCTGCACATCAAAACTTTTGATAAGTTAATGGAACTCGTTTGCGGTATTCAGCCTAATTGACAAAACAAAATTG
Source organism: Sapria himalayana (assembly GCA_029783825.1). Lineage (NCBI taxonomy): Eukaryota > Viridiplantae > Streptophyta > Magnoliopsida > Malpighiales > Rafflesiaceae > Sapria > Sapria himalayana. Next base: position 60,940 of record JAREIK010002383.1, on the reverse strand, counting down.
GCCCAATTTGAGTTTGAAAGATACATAACTAAGGAATGATAAATGGTACAACAAAAGGTTTCTAAATGAACTAACTTGGCTGGTTTGAAGAAAATAAAGTGAAAAAAATAAATTGAAAAAAATGTCTGAACTCCTTTCCATCCCGGAACCGTTTTCTACTACCCAAAATCCCGGATCTCAATCCCGTCCCATCCCGATATTTTCAACCTATGGGACAGGTCTGGATATTCAAAAAAAAAATCTCAGAACTGTGGGAAGGGACTGTAGATTTGTAATCCCCATCCTGTCCCGTCCCAATACACCCCTAGCATTTAGTGGTTTATTGGTTTTATTGAAAAAATAAAATAACAAAATATTTATTTTTATTATTTTTTGATATTTTCAACGGTTATGACCTTTGAAAATATAATAATTTTTAAATTTTTTTCAAATATGAATAGAATATTTAGTTATACTAATCATTATATTTATATATTATATAAATTCAATATAAATAATTTTATTGATAAATATTCTAATAATAATCATAAAAATATTATTAATTATCCATTAATAATTAGATAGATATTAATTAAAATAGAATTACAAAACTTAAAATGATTCAGAAGCAAAAAAAATATATTACTATATAATAATTTTTTGTTTTTGAATTTTTTTTATTAAGTTTATCTATATTTTTTTGATGAAAAATAATTTATATTATTTATCTTTGTCTAACTCATAATTTATTTTGTAATTAATATTTATATATAAATAAACAAATTAATAAATAAAATGAATATATAAAATTATAATAAAAAAATGAAATTTATTATTTATTATTTATTATTTAGGGATACCGATTTAATTTAAATTAGATCCGTCTCACTAATAATTTATTTTGTAATTAATATTTCTATAAAAATAAACTGATAAATAATTAAAATAAAAATTTAAAATTATACTGAATAAAAATTAAAATGAGATTTAAAATTTATTATTAATGTATACCAGTTTAATAGTTTAAGTATTTAGAGGTTTTGTCGTTAGAAGTTTAGCGATTTATGTTTTTAGGCTTTTAGTGGTTTATAGGTTTTATATAAAAAAATAAAATAACATAAAAATTTTCCATAATTTATTATCATTTTCATAGGTAATAACCCTTGAAAATAAATAATATTTACAATTTTTTGAAATGTGAAAATAATATTTAGTTATAATAATATTAATAATTATATATCATATAAATTCAATATAAACAATTTTTTTGATAGAAAATATATAATAATGATCAAAAATTAAATTAATAAACTATTAATAAAAATATAGAAATTAATTAAAAAATATTTACAAAACCAAAATTGATTCAAAATTAAAGTAAAATATATTACTGGAAAATAATTTTTAATTTTTATATTTTTACTTCTTTTAGAACCGTATATTTTTTTTATTAAAAATAAATTAAGTAAATTATATTTGTCGCACTCATACTTTATTTTTTAATAAATATTTCAATAAAAATAAACTAATAAATAATTAAAATGAATATTTAAAATTAAAATAAATAGAAATAAAAATTAAGATTTATTAATTATTAAGTAGTAAACAGTAGTTTAATGGATTATCTATTTAGGCCTTATGGGGTTTTGGAGTTTACTGATTTAACTATGTATGCATTTAGTGGTTTATAGTTTTAATTTATAAAAAAAATTATTTTTATTATTTTTTGATATTTTCAAAGGTTATAAACATTGAAAATAGAATAATTTTTAAATTTTTTTCAAAAGTGAATAAATATTTATTTATAATAATCATAATAATTATAAATCATATAAATTCTATATAAACAATTTTATTAATAGATATTCTAATAATTATCAAAAAATAAATTAAAAATCTATTATGAATAAGATTGATATTACTTAAAATATAATATCAAATACTAAAATGATACAAAAGCAAAGCAAAATATATTACTTAATATTAATTATTTGTTTTTAAATTTTTATTCTTTTTATAAGCTTATCTATTTTTTGATGAAAAATAATTTTTATAAATTATATTTTTAACTCATAATTTATTTTATAATTAATATATATATATATATATATATATATATATATATATATATAAACTTAACAATAAAAATGAATTTTTTAAATTATAATGAAAACAAATAAAAATGCGATTTATTAATTATTATTTAGGGTATACCAGTTTAAAGGATGATCTATATAGGGGTATCGGGATTTTGTAGTTAAGTGATTTAAGTGTTTAGGTATTTAGTGATTTATAGGTTTTATTTAAATAATGTAATAACAAAAAAAATATTTTTTTTTATTTTTTCACATGTTCAAAGGTTATAAACTTTAAAAATATAAAAATTTTAAAACTTTTTTAAAAAGTGAATACAATATTTAGTTATAATAATTATTAAATTTATATATCATATAAATTCAATATAAACATTTTATTGATAAATATTCTAAGAATGATCAAAAAATAAATTAATAATCTATTATTAATAAGTTAGATATCAATTAAAATATAATTACGAAACCTAAAATGATTCAAAAACAAAGTAAAATATTTTACTATATAATAATTTTTTTTTTATTTTTTACTTCTTTTAATAAGTTTATCTATATTTTTTTGTTGAAAAATAATTTATATAAATTATATTTGTCTAACTTATAATTTATTTTGTAATTAATATTTATATAAAAATAAACAAATAAATAATTAAAATGAATATTTAAAATTATAATGAAAAAAATAAAAATGAGATTTATTATTTATTATTTAGGATATACCTGTTTAAAAAATTTATCTATTTAGTGTTTTCGAGATTTTGAAGTTATTGATTTAAGTATTTAGGCATTTAAAAGTTTATAGCATTTATTCAAACAATGAAATAGCTATGTAATGTTTTCCATTGCATAGTAATGACATAGGCAAATGCTTGATGCTACATGTCACACACATGCACAATCTTATATTTGCATAGTTTTAATATGGTGCATCATTCAGGTTCCTCCAAACGGCTTGGACAAATCCGAATTGAAAGGATGCAGTGCACATAATGACTCAATGCCAACTCTGATGACCGGGAATGCCAGGTGATTTTAGTTGTATTCGTATGCTTGGAATTATTAGGCATTATGTTTTTTATGTATTTTATGCATAGAATCATTAAGGTGCATAGGATTTGGTGGGCTGGCCTAATTTAGTCAGCTTTTTAGTCACTTGTAAGTTATGTGCCTAAATGATAAATAAAGTGTGTATTTTCCAAAAAAAAACAAAAAAAAACAATAAAACTAAAACTTTAAATCATAAACCTTAAACCATAAACTATAACCCTAACCCATAAACCCTAAATCCTAAATCTCTTGTTTTGCACTTTTATAATCAAATGACTAAGTGTTAAATTTAAATTGAAATTCACAACTTTTAGGAATGTCACAAATTTATATTTTTTGTATATGTAACACAAAGTCATGACTCAAGGGGTGAGTTATGGATTCACTCTCTTTCTTGATTTAGATTATTGTAGCATTAGCAATGGTCATAATTGTATATTTTGTCTCTAGAACACAAAATCATATCGATGAGAATATGCCATAACTTGTGTCTCTCAGTTGAACATATTTTTATGGCACTAAGAATGATCATGAATACATATTTAATCACTATAATAAAGGGTTACAGTATTGGATATGACCATATATTGTGCATTTTATCTTTATATTGCAAAGTAATTGCACTAGGAATGATTGTAACTATGAACATTCCTCAAGAGCAAAAGTCATGACCTAGAAATAGTTAAAGCTCGAATACTACTCTTTATAACTTTCTATAGCTAAAATTCTTTGGATTGGAAATATCACTTTGGCTTTTTCCTTTGATTTGTGACCTCAAGTGTCAATATGCATGACTAATATTTTGAGCAATGATTAAAACCTTTTATACATTTGAATATGATTCATATACACCTTTTAGGGTATTGCGAGCATGTATACCTAACTCATTTAATATAAAAAGAAAAAAATGATACTTTTAATATCCATGATGATATAAAAAAAAGGTCTAGACATCCCAATAAAATAATTTTTTTGATTCAAGAGTGAAAGAGAGCCCATACTTCTTGCCTTGCTCAAACCACCATGGTGCTAGTTTGTACTAATAGTTTATTATTAATTTATTTTAATTAATATCAATCTTATTAATAATAGTTTATTAATTTATTTTCTTATCATTATTATAATATATATTAATACATTTTTTTATATTGAAACTACACCAAATATAATTATTACGATTATTATAAGTAAGTATTGTATTTATGTTTTAGAACTATTAAAAAATTATAATATTTTCAAAGGTCTTAACCTTTGAAAATCACAAAAATTCATAAAAATAAATTTTTTTGTAATTTCATTGAATAAATAAAACCTATAAACACAAAAATGTGTAAACATATAAATCAATAAACTTTTTAACCCCAAAACCACAAAAAAGTTAAACAATTAAATAGTTATACCCTAAATAATAAATCATAAATCTCATTTTTATTAGTATTCATTATAATTTTAAATATACATTTTAATTATCTATTAGTTTAATTTTATAGAAATATAAATTAAAAAATAAATTATTAGTGAGACAAATATAATTTAAATATTTTATTTTTTCATCAAAAAATATATAGGCTTATAAATGGATACAAAAATTTAAAAATTTAAAATTAATATTTAGTATAATATTTCACTTTGATTTTGAGTCTTTTTAGGTTTTGCATATATATTTTAAACAATATTTATCTTATTAATAATTGGTTATTACTTTTTTATGATCATTATAATAATATCAATAAAATGGTTTATATAGAATTTATATTATATATAATTATTATGATTATTATAACTTCATATTGTATTCACTTGTCAAAAAAAATTTAAAGATTATTATATTTTCAAAGGTTATAACCTTCAAAAATGAGAAAAAATAACAAAAATAAATTTTTTGTTGTTTTATTTTTTATATAAAACCTATAAACCACTAAATGACTAAATACTAAAATGACTAAACTCCTAAACCCCGAAGACAATAAATACTTAAAATATTAAATTAGTATAGTCTAAATAATAAATCATAAATCCCAGTTTTATTAGTATTCATTATAATTTTAAATATTCATTTTAATTATTTATCAGTTTATTTTTATAGAAATATTAATTACAAAATAAATTATTAGTGCGACATATATAATTTAAATAATTTATTTTTCATCAAAAAAAAATTTGATTAAAAGAGGCAAATTTTTAAAAATAAAAAATTATTATTTAATAATATATCTTATTTTGATTTTGAATCATTTTAGATTTTACAATTATATTTTAATTTATATCATTCTTATAAATACAAGTTTATTAATTTATTTATTGATCATTATTATAATATCTATCAATAAAATTATTTATATTGAGTTTATATTATATATAATTATTAAGATTATTATATCTAAATATTATATTCACATTTAAAAAAATTAAATATAATTATATTTTCAAAGGTTACAACTTTCAAAAATTAAAAAAATCAAAAAAATTAAATTTTTTGTTTTTTCATTCTTTAAAAAAAACTATAAATCACTAAAGGTCTAAACACTTAAATCACTAAACTCCTAAACCCAAAAACAACTAAATATTTAAATCATTAAACCAGTATTCATGAATAATAAATAATAAATCTCAATTTTATTTGTATTCAGTATAATTTTAAATATTTATTTTAATTATTTAGTAGTTTATTATTTTAGAATTATAAATTACAAAATAAATTATGAGTAAGTCAAATATAATTTAAATAATTTATTTTTAATAACAAAAATATAAAGTTATAAAAAAAGCAAAACATTAAAAAAAATTATTATTTAGTAATTTATTTTACTTTGATTTGAATAAATTTAGATTTTGCAAATACTTTTTAAATAATAACTATTTTATTTATAATAGTTTATTAATTTATTGTTTGATCATAATTATAATATCTAGCAATACAATTATTTATATTGAATTTAAATGAATTATAATTATGAAGATTATTATAACTAAATATTATATTTACATTTGAAAAAAATACTTAAACCTTTAAACTCGTAAACATTAAATAAAATTTTAATTAATTTATTAAAATATTAATTAAAAAATAAATTATGTGTGATACAAATATAATTTAAATAATTTATTTTTCATCAAAAAAATATATAAGTATATAAAAAGAAGCAAAAACAAAAAAACAAAAATTATTATTTAGTAATAACAAAAATAAATTTTTTTTATTTCATAGTTTTACCAAAATATATAAACCACTAAATGCCTAAAAACATAAATCACTAAAGTCCTAAATGACACAAACTCTAAATACCTAAAATATTAAACTGGTATACATTAATAATAATTCATAAATCTTATTTTAATTGTTATTTAGTATTATTTTAAATTCTTATTTTAATTATCTATCAGTTTATTTTTATTGAAATATTAATTACAAAATAAATTATTAGAAAGATAGATATAATTTAAATTAAACTGGTAAACCCTAAATAGTAAATAATAAATCTCATTTTTTTTCATTATAATTTTAAATATTCATTTTAATTATTTATTTGTTTAATTTTATATAAATATTAATTAAATAATAAATTATGAGTTAGACAAATATAAGTTATATAAATTATTTTTCATCAAAAAAAATTTATATAAACATATGAAAAGAAAAAAAAATTAACAAAAAACATTATTATATAGTAATATAAATTGCTTTGCTTCTAAATCATTATAGGTTTTGTAAGTATATTTTAATTGATATCTATCTTATTAAGAATAGATTATTAATTTATTTTTTGATCATTATTAGAATATTTATCAATAATATTCTTTATATTGAATTTATATGATATATAAATATAATGATTATTATAACTAAATATTGAATTCAATTTGAAAAAAATTTAAAAATTATTATATTTTCAAAGGTTATAACCTTTGAAAATATAAAAAAACAATAAAAATAAATAGTTTGTTATTTTAATTTTTAATTAAAACCTATAAACCACTAAATGCATACACAGTTAAATCAGTAAACTCCTAATGCCCGTAATGCATAAATACATAAACTATTAAACTGCTATATACTACTTAATAATTAAAAAATCTAATTTTTATTTCTATTTATTATAATTTTAAATATTTATTTAATTATTAATTAGTTTATATTATATATTGTTATAATAATAATTATTACTAAATATTGTATTCATATTTTTAAAAAATTTTAAAATTATTATCTTTTCAAAGGTTATAATCTTTGAAATTTTGAAAACATATTACAAATAATTTATTTGATATTTCATTGTTAAAATAAAACCTATAAACCATTAATTGCCTAAATACTTAAATGAATAACTCGTAAATCTCAAAACCCATAAATAGATAATTTTTTTAATTAGATATATCCTAAAAAAAAATAAATCTCATTTTTATTTTTTTCATTATAATTTTAAATATTCATTTTAATTATCTATTTGTTTATTTTTATATAAATATTAATCACAAAATAAATTATGAGTTAGACAACTATAATTTAAATAAATTATTTTTCATCAAAAAAAATTAGATAAACTTATTAAAATAAAAAAAAATTAAAAACAAAAAATTATTATATAATAATATAATTTGCTTTGATTCTGAATCATTATTGGTTTTGTAATTATATTTTAATTGATATCTATCTTATTAATAATAGATTATTAATTAATTTTTTGATCATTATTAGAATATTTATTAATAAAATTATTTATATTGAATTTATATGATATATAAATATAATGATTATTATAACTTTATTTTGAATTCACTTTTAAAAAAAATTTTAAAATTATATTATTTTTAGAGATTATAACCTTTGAAAATGTGACAAAATTAAAAAAAATATTTTTTTTGATATTTAATTATATAAATAAAACCTATAAACCACTAAATGCCTAAACACTTAAATCAATAACTTTTAAATCTCTAAAACCCTAGATAATAAATAATAATCTTTTTAAACTCATAACCCTAAATAATAAATAATAAATCTCAATATTATTTTTTTCATTATAATTTTAAATATTCATTTTAATAATTTATTTGTTTATTTTTATATAAATATTAATTACAAAATAAATTATGAGTTAGATAAATTTAATTTATATAAATTATTTTTATTTTAAATTAAAAATAAATTTTTTTTAAAGAAAAAATAATTTCAAAACAACAAATTATTATATAGTAATATATTTTGCTTTGTTCTGAATCATTTTAATATAGTAATATATTTTTCATCTAAATATTATTATTTAGTAATATATTTTGATTTGATTTTGAATGATTGTGTTATGTAAATATATTTTAATTATTTTTTATATTATTAATAATAGTTTATTAATTTAATTTTTAATCATTATTATAATATCTATCATTAAAATTGTTTATATTGAATTTATATGATATATAATTAGTTAGATTAATATAATTTACATAGTATTATCATTTCAAAAAAATTTTAAAATTATTATATTTTCAAAGGTTATAACCTATGAAAATGAGAAAAAATTATAGCAAATATTTTTGATATTTTATTTTTTTAAATAAAATGTATAAACCACTAAAAGCCTAAAAACATAAATTGCTAAAATCCTAAATGAAAAAACCTTTAAATACTTAAACCATTAAACTGGTATACAGTAAAAATAAATCATAAATCTCATTTTAAATTTTATCCAGTATAATTTTAAAATTTTATTTTAATTATTTATTAGTTTATTTTTATAGAAATATAAATTACAAAATAAATTATTAATGAGCCTGATCTAATTTAAATTAAAATAGTATCCCTAAATAATAAATAATAAATCTCATTTTTTTTTCATTATAATTTTAAATATTCATTTTAATTATTTATTTGTTTATTTATATATTAATATTTATTACAAAATAAATTGAGATAGTCAAAAATAATTTATATAAATTATTTTTCATCAAAAAATTTTTGACAAACTTTTTAAAAGTAAAAAAATTTTCAAAACAAAAAATTATTATATAGTAATATATTTTGCTTTGCTTCTGAATCATTTTAAGTTTTGTAATTATATTTTAATTAATATCTATCTTATTAATAATAGATTATTGAATTTATTTTTTGATCATTATTAGAATATTTATCAATAAAATTGTTTTTATTTAATTTACATGATATATAATTATAAAGATTATTATAACTAAATATTATATTTATGTTTGAAAATAATTTAAAAATTATTATATTTTTAAAGATTAACATCTTTGAAAATGAGATAAAATCACAAAAATAAATTTTTTGTTATTTTATTTTTTATATAAAACCTATAAACTACTAAATTCCTAAACGCTTAAATCATTAAACTCCTAAACCCCAAATCCCTAAAATCCTTAAATACTTAAACATTTAAACCATCTTTAAAGGTTTAAGTATTTATAAATAATATATAAATATCTATCAATAAATAATAGTTTATTAACTGATTTTTTGATCATTATTATATTTATATTTATATTTAGTTTATTAATATATATCAAGAAAATTGTTTATTTTTAATTTACATGATATATAATTAATAAGTTTATTATAACTAAATATTGTATTCACATTTGAAAAAAAAATTTAAATTATTATATTTATAAATGTTATAACCTTAAAAATTGATAAAAAATTTGAAAAATAATTTTTTTGTTATTTCATTATTTAAATACAACATATAAACTACTTAATGACTAAACACTTAAATCACTAAACTCATAAACTCCAAAATACTTAAACCATTAAACTGGTATACCCTAAATAATTAATCATAAATCTCATTTTTATTCGTATTCATTATAATTTTAATATTCATTTTAATTATTTATTTGTTTATTTTTATACAAATATTAATTTCAAAATAAAATTATGAATGAGACAAATATAAATTAAATAACTTATCTTCATCAAAAAAAATTTATAAGCTTAAAAAAAGAATCAAAAATTTAAAAATAAAAAATTATTATTTAGTAATATATTTTACTTTGATTTTGAATCATTATAGGTTTTGCATATATATTTTAATTAATATCTATCTTATTAATAATAGTTTATTAATCTATTTTATGATCAGTATTATAATATGGATCAATAAAATTATTTATATTGAATTTACATGATATTTAATTTTTATTATTACTATAATTAAATATTGTATTAATATTTGAAAAAAAATTAAAAATTATAATATTTTCAAGGTTTATAACCTTGAAAATGAGAAAAAAATCATAAAAAAATTTCTTTTGTTATTTAATTATTTAAATAAAACCTATAAACCACAAAATACCTAAATACTTAAATTACTAAACTGCTAAACCCTATTACTACTGCACTACACACACATAGCGAATGACCACAAACACACGTGCACATATTCTTGCCCATTTTGGTGTAGCATTTAGAGGGGCTAGCAAGTCCTGGAAGCAGCCAGAAGTATGGGCCACCAGCTTGTCGAGGGCACCACTAGCATGCCGGGATGATAACATTCAGAAAACTGACAAGACCGAGCAAAGTGGTCGGGAGTAAACCCAGGAGTAGCTAGGAGTGGATCCCACTAGCCCTTTTAGGCAGCATAAAGGGCCACCCAACCATCACCCAACAGGAGTAGCGGGTAATCCATGATTAATTGGAGAGCCGGCAAAATCCGAAGCATCACCAAGCAGGGCCAGTAAGCAATGGAGTCCAGACCATCCACACGGGAGCGAAAGATTCAAACTTGTAATTTATGTTTGTAGTCTTATTTGTATTTTGGACATTGTATGCACAATGTACTTATAGAGACGTATCATGAATTACTCACACACACAATCTTATCTGTTCTCTATGTAGCATGCAATGAGAGCAATTGGACCCATGAGTATCTCTAATTGGGGCCCATTATGCATTTTGTAAATACACATTATGCGATGTTGTACTTCCGGGAGCAGAAGACCCATATTTATAGCATATTGTAATTTTACTTGTATTCTAGCTTGGTTGTACACGTAGATAATTAGACTATGCGATGGACCTCATCACACATGCACATCGATGCAGGCATATTTTTGGATATTTTGTCGGTGCAACATACAGCGACTTCTTGGAGATCGAGGAGGAAGCATTCTAACCCAAGAGATACTTTTTTGAGGATCATTGGAGCAAAAGAATGTGGAATTCAGAGGTGAGAATGAATTGAAAGAGTGCCATAGATATGGACTTGTGTATTTATGGGTATTCAGTTTTACATGTATTCCATTGCATAGAAATGACATAGGCAAACGCTTGATGCTGCATGTCACACACATGCACAATCTTATATTTGCATAGTTTTAATATGGTTCTTCATTCAGGTTCCTCCAAAAGGCTTGGACAAATCCGAATGGAAAGGACGCAGTGCACATAATGACTCAATGCCAACTCTGAAGTCCAGGAATGCCAGGTGATTTTAGTTGTATTCATACGCTTGGAATTATTAGGCATTATGTTTTTTTATTTATTTTATGCATAGAATCAGTAGGGTGCATAGGATTTGGTGGGCTGGCCTAAATTAGTCAGTTTTTTAGTGTCGTGTAAGTTGAGTGCCTACATGATAAATAAAGTGTGTATTTTCAAAAGAAAATAAAAAAACATAAACCCTAAACTTTAAATCCTAAACTTTAAATCATAAACTATAACCCTACCCCATAAACCATAAATCCTAAATCTCATGTTTTGCACTTTTATAATCAAATGACTAAGTGTTAAATTTAAATTTAAATTCACAACTTTTAGGAATGTCACAGATTTATCTTTTTGTATATGTTACACAAAGTCATGACTCAAGTGGTGAGTTATGGATTCAGTCTCTTTCTTGCTTTAGATTATTGTAGCATTAGTAATGGTCATGATTGTATATTTTGTCTCTAGAACACAAAATCATATCGATTAGAATATGCCATAACTTGTGTCTCTCTGTTGAACATATTGTTATGGCACTAAGAATGATCATGAATACATATTTAATCACTATAATACTAGTTCACAGTATTAGATATGATCATAGCTTGTACATTTTATCTTTATATTTCAAAGTCATTGCACTAGGAATGATTGTAACATTAGACATTCCTCAAGAGCAAAAGTCATGACCCTAGAAATAGTTAAAGCTCGAGTACTAATCTTTATAACTTTTTATAGCTAAAATTCATGGGATTGGAAATATCACTATGGCTTTTTCCTTTGATTTGTGACCTCAACTATCAATATGCAAAACTAATATTTTGAGCAATGATTAAAACCATTTATACAATTGTATATGATTCATTTGCACCTTTTTGGGTATTTTAAGCTTGTATACATAACTCATTTAATATAAAAAGAAATAAATGATACTTTACATATCCATGAGGATATAATAAGGGGGCTTAGACATGTCAATAAAATATATTTTTTGATTCTTGATTGAAAGAGAGCCCATACTTCTTTCCCTGCTCAAGCCACCCTGGGGCTAGTTTGTTCTAATAGGCTCTAAGGTCGTTATTTTTTTAGAGGTGAACTATGTTTTAAAAAATTTGCTTTGAGTGTGTGCATGAGAGATATTTTAGAAGAAATTATATAATCAATATAAATAGCATCCTCAACAACTAGCTATTTCAACATATAGGGGCACAACTTTGGTTTAGTCTGTTAGCGTATCTGAGTCAAATACCTTTGATAGCCCAGTGATTCAACATCTAATATGATGAGACATAATAGAGATAAAGTAAAAGCTCCTATTATTTTGGTTAGAGCTTTAGCAATCATTCTAGAATTGAGATAGGAACAAAATAAATTATTTTAATTATTCAGTATAATTTAAATTTTTATTTTATTTATTTATCAGTTTATTTGTATAGAAATATTAATTACAAAATAAATTATTAGTGAGACGGATCTAATTTAAATTTAATTGGTATATCCTAAATAATAAAGAATAAATCTCATTTTTTTTCATTTTAATTTTAAATATTCAAATTTAATTATTTATTTGTTTATTTTTATATAAATATTAATTACAAAATAAATTATGAGTTACACAAATATAATTTATATAAATTATTTTTTATCAAAATAATATAGATAAACTTTTTAATAGAAAAAAATATTTAAAAACAAAAAATTATTATATAGTAATATATTTCCCTTTGCTTCTATTTCATTTTAGGTTTTGTAAATATATTTTAATTGATATCTATCTTATTAATAATAGATTATTAAGTTATTTTTTAATCATTATTAGAATTTTTATCAATTAAAATGTTTATATTGAATTTATATGATATATAAATATAATGATTATTATAACTAAATATTGTATTCACTTTTGAAAAAAAAAATTAAGATTATCACATTTTCAAAGCTTTTAACCTTTGAAAATGTGAAATAATAAAAAAAATTAAATTTTTTGTTATTTCATTTTTTATATAAAAACTATAGATCATTAAATACTTACTTACTTAAATCATTAAGCTCATAAATCCTGAAACCCCTAAATACATGAACCTTTTAACAGCTATATACTACTTAATAAATAATAAATCTCATTTTTATTTATATTTTTTATAATTTTAAATATTAATTTTAATTATTTATAGTTTAATTTTTTAAAAAAATTAATTAGAAAATAAATTTTCAGTGAGACAAATATTATTTTATTAATTTATTTTAATAAAAAAAAATATAAGCTTATAAAAAGAAGGAAAATTTTAAAAATTAAATATTATTATTTAGTAATATATTTTGATTTGATTTTGAATCATTTTTGTTATGTAAATATATTTTAATTAATATCAATATTATTAATAATAGTTTATTAATTTAATTTTTGTTTATTATTATAATATCTATCATTAAAATTATTTATATTGAATTTACATGATAAATAATTAGTAAGATTAATATAATTACACATGGTATTCACATTTCAAAAAATTTTTAAAAATTATTTTATTTTCAAAGGTTATAACCTTTGAAAATCAGAAAAAATCAAAAATAGAATTTTAAATTTTTATTATATAAATAAAACCTATAAATCACTAAATAATCAACCCATTAAACCGGCATACCATATATAATAAATCATAAATCTCATTTTAATTTGCATTCATTATAATTTTAAATATTCATTTTATTTATTTATTAGTTTATTTTTTATAGAAATATGAATCACAAAATAAATAATGAGTGATACAAATATAATTTTAATAATTTATTTTTAATCAAAAAAATAAGCTTATATACTGAAGTAAAAATTTAAAAACAAAAAATTATTATTTAGTAATATATTTTACTTTGATTTTGAATCGTTATATATAGGTTTTGCAATTATATTTTAATAGCGATCAATCTTATTAATAATAGTTTATTAATTTATTATTTGTTAATTTTTATAATATCGAACAATAAAATTACTTGTATTCAATTAAAATGTCTTATAATTATTAAGTTATTATAACTAAATATTATATTTACATTTTAAAATAATTTAAAATTATTATATTTTCAAAGGTTACAACCTTCAAAAATTAAAAAAAAATCAAAAAATTAAATTTTTTGTATTTTCATCCTTTAAAAAAAACTATAAATCACTAAAGGTCTAAAAAATTAAATCTCTAGACTCCTAAACCCCAAAATGCCCTAAATACTTAAACCATTAAACCTATATAACCTAAATAATAAATAATAAATCTCATTTTTATTTGTATTCAGTATAATTTTAAATATTCATTTTAATTATTTTTTAGTTTATTTTTATAGAAATATTAATTACAAAATAAATAATGAGCGAGAGAGATATAATTTAAATAAATTATTTTTTATGAAAAAAAAATAAGATTATAAAAATAAACAAAATTTTAAAATTTTAAAATTTTATTTAGTAATATAATTTACTTTGATTTTGAATTATTTTGGGGTCGGCAAATATATTTTAATTAATATCTATCTTATTAATAATAGTTTATTAATTTATTTTTTGATCATATTTATAATATATATTAATACATTTTTTTATATTGAATCTACAACAAATATAATTATTAAGATTATTATAAACATGTATTCTATTCATATTTTAGAACTATTAAAAAATTATTTTATTTTTAAAGGTGATAACCTTTGAAAATCACGAAAATTCATAAAAATAAATTTTTTGTTATTTCATTGATTAAATAAAACCTATAAACACGAAAATGTGTAAACATATAAATCAATAAACTCCTTAACCCCAAAACAACAAAAAACATTAACAATTAAATAGTTATACCCTAAATAATAAATAATAAATCTCAATTTTTTAGTATTCATTATAATTTTAAATATACATTTTAATTATCTTATTAATAATTGATTATTTCTTTTTTATGATCTTTATTATAATAAATATCAATAAAATAGTTTATATTGAAATTATATTATATATAATTATAATGATTATTATAACTTCATATTGTATTCACTTTTCAAAATAAAATTTAAAAATTATTATATTTTCAAAGGTTATAAACTTCAAAAATTAGAAAAAATATCAAAAATAAATTTTTCGTTATTTTATTTTTTATATAAAACCTATAAACGACTAAATGACTAAATATTAAAATGACTAAGCTCCTAAACCCTGAATCCTATAAATAGTTAAAACATTAAATTAGTATAGTTTAAATAATAAATCATAAATCTCAGTTTTATTAGTATTCATTATAATTTTAAATATTCATTTTAATTATTTATCAGTTTATTTTTATAGAAATATTAATTACAAAATAAATTATTAGTGCGACATATATAATTTAAATAATTTATTTTTCATCAAAAAAATGCTCATAAAAAGAGGCACAATTTTAAAAATAAAAAATTATTATTTAATATTATATCTTATTTTGATTTTGAATCATTTTAGATTATACAATTATATTTTAATTTATATCATTCTTATAAATACAAATTTATTTATTTATTTATTTATCATTATTATAATATCTATCAATATAATTATTTATATTGTGTTTACATTATATAAAATTAAAATTATTATATTTTCAAAGGTTATAACCTTCAAAAATTAAAATAAAATAAAAAATTAATTTTTTTGATTTTTCATTCTTTAAATAAAAACTATAAATCACTAAAGGTCTAAACAATTTAATCACTAAACATTTAAACCATGAAACATCTAAATACTTAAACCATTAAACCGGTATATCCTAAATGATAAATAATAAATCTCAATTTTATTTGTATTCATTATAATTTTAAATATTCATTTTAATTATTAAGTAGTTTATTATTTTTATAGAATTATAAATTTCAAAATAAATTATGAGTAAGACAAATAAAATTTGAATAATTTATTTTTAATAACAAAAATATAAACTTATAAAAAAAGCAAAACATTAAAAAAAATTATTATTTAGTAATATATTATACTTTGATCATAATTATAATAACTATTTTATTAATAATAATTTATTAATTTATTTTTTGATCATAATTATAATATCTAGCAATATAATTATTTATATTGAATTTAAATGAATTATAATTATGATGATTATTATAAATAAATATTATATTTACATTTGAAAAAAATTTAAAAATTATTATATTTTCAAAGGATATAATCTTCAAAAATTAAAAAAAATAATAAAAATAAATTTTTTGCCATATCATTGTTTAAATAAACCTTATAAACCATTAAATGCCTAAACACTTAAACATCTAAACTCCTAAACACAAAAACTTCTAAATAATTAAACCTTTAAACTCATAAACCTTAAATATAATTTAAATAATTTATTAAAATATTAATTACAAAATAAATTATGAGTGATACAAATATAATTTAAATAAATTAATTTTCATCAAAAAAAAATATAAGCTTATAAAAAGAAGCAAAAACTAAAAAACAAAAATTTTTATTTAGTAATAAATTTTACTTGGATTTTGAATAATTTTAGGTTTTGCAATTATATTTTAATTTATATTTATCATAATAATAATAAATTAAAATAAACTTATAAATATTTCTATAAAAATAAATATTTCTATAAAAATAAATATTTCTATAGAAATATTTATCGCACTCATAATTTAGTTTGTAATAAATATTTCTATAAAAATAAACTTATAAATAATTAAAATGAATATTTAAAATAATAATAAATTAAAATAAAAATTAGATTTATTAATTATTAAGTAGCTTATAGCGGTTTAATGGTTTATGTATTTAGGCATTATGGGCCTTAGGAGTTTACTTATTTTACGATGTATGCATTTAGTGGTTTATATGTTTTATTTAAAAATTAAAATAACAAAATATTTCTTTTTATTATTTTTTGATATGTTCATAGGTTATTACATTTGAAAATATAATAATTATTAAATTTTTTTCAAATGTGAATTCAATATTTAGTTATAATAATCATTATATTTATATATCATATAAATTCAATATAAATAATATTATTGATAAATATTCTAAAAATGATCAAAAAATAAATTAATAATCTATTATTAATAAGATAGATATCAATTAAAATATAATAAAAAAACCTAAAATGATTCAGAAGAAATCAAAATATATAACTATATAATAATTTATTGTTTTGAAATTTTTTTATCTTTTAAAAAGTATATCCATATTTTTTTGATGAAAATTAATTTAAATAAATTATATCTGGCTAACTAATAATTTATTTTTTAATTAATATTTATATAAAAATAAACTAATGAATAATTAAAATGAATATTTAAAATTAAAATGAAAAAAAAATATTGAGATTTATGTTTTATTATTTTGGATATACCAATCTAATTTAAATTAGATGTGTCTCACTAATACTTTATTTTGTAATTAATATTTCTATAAAAATAAACTGATAAATAATTAAAATAAAAATTTAAATTTATACTGAATAAAAATTAAAATGAGATTTTTGAATTATTATTAATGTATACCAGTTTAATATTTTAAGTATTTAGAGGTTTTTTCGTTTATGATTTTAGTGATTTATGTTTTTATGCATTTAGTGGTTTATAGGTTTTATTTAAACAATGTAATAACAAAAAAAATTATTTTTGATATTTTTTCACATTTTCAAAGATTATAACCTTTGAAAATATAATAATTTTAAAATTTTTCAAAAAGGTGAATAAAATATTTAGTAATAATAATCATTATAATTATATATAATATAAACTAAATATAAACAATTTTATTGTTAGATATGATGTCAATTATCAAAAAGTAAATTAATATGCTATTATTAATATGATAGATATAAATTAAAATATAATTGCAGAACCTAAATATATTCAAAATCCAAGTAAAATTTTATACTATATAATAATTTTTTTTAGTTTTTGCATATTTTTATAAGCTTATATTTTTTTTTGATGAAAAATAAATTATTTAAATTATATTTGTATCACTCATAATTTATTTTGTAATTAATATTTTAATAAATTATTTAAATTATATTTAAGGTTTACGAGTTTAAAGGTTTTATTATTTAGGGACTTTTGTGTTTAGGAGTTTAGATGTTTAAGTGTTTAGGAATTTAGTGGTCTATAAGTTTTATTTAAACAATGATATAACAACAAATTTATTTTTATTTTTTTTCTATTTTTGAAGGTTATAACCTTTGAATATATAAAAATTTCTAAATTTTTTTCAAATGTAAATATAATATTTAGTTATAATAATCTTAATAAATATAAGTCATTTAAATTCAATATAAATAATAACATTTCTAGATATTTTAATAATATTCAATAAATAAATTAATAAACTATTATTAATAAGATAGATATTATTTAAAATATAATTGCAAAATCTAAATTTATTCAAAATCAAAGTAAATTTTACTAATCAATAATATATTTTAATATTTTGCTTTTTTTATAAGTTTATAATTTTGTTATTAAAAATAAATTATTTAAATTATATTTGTCTTCCTCATAATTTATTTTGTAATTTATAATTCTATAAAAATAAACTAATAAATAATTAAAATAAATATTTTCAATTATAATGAATACAAATAAAATTGAGATTTATTATTTATTATTCAGGATATATAGGATTAATGGTTTAAGTATTTAGGTGTTTTGGGATTTAATCATTTAAGTGTTTATGCCATAAGTGATTTTATCTAATTTTTGAAGGCTATAACCTTTGAAAATATAATAATTTTTAATTTTTTTTAAAATGTGAATATAATATTTAGTTATAATAATCTTGATAATTATATATAATATAAAATCAATATATATAATTTTATTAATAGATATTATAATAATGATCAATAAATAAATTAATAAACTATTATTAATTAGAATGATATTAATTAAAATATTATTGCAAAATCTAAAATTATTCAAAATTAAATTATAATAAATTACTAAATAATAATATTTTGTTTAAAAAATTTTGCCTCATTTTATGATCTTATATTTTTTTGATGAAAAATAAATTATTTATATTATATTTATGTCTCACTAATAATTTATTTTGTAATTAATATTTCAATAAAAATAAACTGATAAATAATTAAAACGAATATTTAAAATTATAATGAATACTAATAAAAATAAGATTTATTATTTATTATTTAGTGTATACTAATTTAAAGGCTTATGTATTTATGTGCTTCGGGGTTTAGGAGTTTAGTCATTAAGAATTTAGGTTTTTTGTGGTTAATAGATTTTATTTAAAAAATCTAATAACAAAAAATTTATTTTTTTATTTTTTCTTATTTTTAAAAGTTATAACCTTTGAAAATTTAATAATTTTTAAATTTTTTTAAAATGTGAAAATATTATTTTGTTATAATAATCTAAATAATTATATATTATGTAAATTCAATATAAATAATATTTTTTATAGATATTATGATGACGATAATAAAATAAATTAATAAACTATTATTAATAAGATAGATTTTAAATAAAATTTATTTGCAAAACCTAAAATGATACAAAATCAAAGGAAAATATATTAATAAGATAGATATTAAATAAAACTATTATTAATAAGATAAAATATACAGGTTTAAAAGATTATATATTTAGGAGTTTTGGGATTAAAGAATTAAGTGATTTAAGTGTTTAGGCATTTAGTAGTTTATAGATTTTATTTAAAAAATAAAATAAAAAAAAAATTTTTTTCTTATTTGTTCATATTTTTGAAGGATATAACCTTTGTAACTATAACAATTTTTAAATTTTTTTTAAATGTGAATACTATATTTTTTATGATAATCTTAATAATTATATATCATGTAAATTCAATATAAACAATTATATTGATATATATTATAATAATGGTCATACAAAAGATTAATAAACAATTATTAATAAGATAAATATTGTTTATTTATATAAAAAAAATAAAAAAAATTGATTTTATCTGATTTTCATATGACCTTTAAAAATAAAATAATTTTTAAATTTTTTGAAATGTGAATACCATGTATAATTATATTAATATTACTAATTATATATCATAGAAATTCAATTTAAATAATTTTAATGATATATAGTATAATTATGATCAAAAATTAAATTAATAAACTATTATTAACAATATAAATATTAATTAAAATATATTTACATAACACAAAATGATTCAAAATCAAATCAAAATATATTACTAAATAATAATATTTAATTTTCAAATATTTCCATCTTTTTATAAGCTTATATTAATTATTGATTAAAAATAAATTATTTAAATAATATTTGTCTCACTCAAAATTTTTTTTATAAGCTTATAGTTTAAATAATTAAACTATAAATAATTAAAATGAATATTTAAAATTATAATAAATAGGAATAAAAATGAGATTTATTATTTATTAGGTAGTTATATCTGTTAAAAGGTTTAAGTATTTAGGGGTTTCGGGGTCTATGAGGTATTGATTTAAGTAACTAAGCATTTAATGATCTATAGGTTTTATTTTAAAAATGAAATAATAAAAAATTTATTTTTATTATTTTTTCTCATTTTTTAAGGTTATAACCTTTGAAAATATAACAATTTTAAAATTTTTATTAAATGTGAATACTATATTTAGTTTTGATAGTATTAATAATTATATATCATATAAATTCAATATAAACAATTATATTGATAAATATTATATTAATGATCAAAAAATAAATTAATAAACTATTATTAATAAGATAGATATTATTTAAAATATATTGCAAAACCTAAATTTATTCAAATTCAAAGTAAAATAAATTACTAAATTATAATGTTTTTGATGTTTTGCTTCTTTTTATAAGTATATATTTATTGTTCTTATAAGTATATTATTTAAATTATATTTGTCTTCATCATAATATATTTTGTAATTTATAATTCTATAAAAATAAATTAAAAAGTAATTAAAATGAATATTTAAAATTAAAATGAATACAAATAAAAGTGAAATTTATTATTTATTATTCAGGATATACAGTTTTGATGGTTTAAATATTTAGGTGTTTTGGGGTTTAGTGATTTAAGTGTTTATGCCTTTTGTGATTTATAGTTTTTATTTAAAGAATGAAAAAACAAAAAAATTAATTTTTTGTTTTATTTAATTTTTGATGGCTATAACCTTTGAAAATATAATAATTTTAAATTTTTTTTAAATGTGAATATAATATTTAGTTATAATAATCTTAATAATTATATATAATGTAACCTCATTATAAATAATTTTATTAATATATATTATAATAATGATCAATAAATAATTAATAAACTATTATTAAAAAGAATGATATAAATTAAAATATAAATACAAAATCTAAAATGATACAAAATCAAAATACAATATTTTACTAAATAATAAATTTTTGTTTTTAAAATTGTGCCTATTTTTATAAGTTTATATTTTTTTTGAAAAAATATAAATTATTTAAATTATATATATGTCTCACTAATAATTTATTTTGTAATTAATATTTCTATAAAAAAAACTGATAAATAATTAAAATAAAAATTTAAAATTATACTGAATAAAAATTAAAATGAGATTTATGATTTTTAATTAATGTATACCAGTTTAATGGTTTTGAGATTTAAAATTTTTCTGAAATGTGAATAGAATATTTAGTTATAATATTATTAATAATCATACATCATATAAATTCAATATAAATAATTTTATTGATAGTTATTATAATAATGTTCAAAAATTAAATTAATAAACTAATAATAATAAGATAGATATTTGTCTTACTCATAATTTATTTTGTAATAAATATTTCTATAAAAATAAACTAATAAATAATTAAATGAATATTTAAAATTATAATAAATCGAAATAAAAATTAGATTTATTAATTATTATGATTTATATAGTGGGTTAATGATTTATGTATTTAGGTATTACAGGGTTTAGGAGTATATTAATTTAACTTTATATGCATTTAGCTGGCCTACTCACCGGACTCGGAGATTCGCGACCCGACCCGAACTCTTGTCCTGAAAGAATCAGGACTGAGAAAAATCCGTTGACATTGACTTTTCCCGTCCCGTTCTGTCACGTATTTTTTCTTTTGGGACGGTTCCGGATCTCAAGCAATATCCTTCCCGAGAACCGTCCTGCATTAAAAACCCGATACTAGAACCATATATATATATATAAACACACACACACACACACACACACACACATATATATATATATCATGAAAATGCCACCAATTCTGCTACTGCCAATCCAATTCCAACGCACCTATTGGTGTTCCGACGAGTTCCAGCCACCTCACGCCATTCCAGCCAGGTTCAGTTAGGTCCAACCCTTGTTCGTCGCACTTATAGTTGCCTCCACCGTGTCTTAGATGCCACCATCCTTTTGGTTTTTTTTTTCTGATCGGAATTGATTGATTAATTATTATTATTATGTGTCTCAGTCAGTTATGTTGAGTATTGGTTTGGTGTTGTGGTTGGGACGAATGAGTGGGCTGAATGTGTTACAATCAGTTTTGTAGAGCTTGCTTGTTTGAAATATTTATATGTATTTATGCTTAACATATCATATTAATTAATGGCAATTCAGATACCACAATCCACCGGTAAACCAAAGACATAATAAATTGAAGATGATCACATCTCAAATGATCAAAGTACTGGTAAATGCAATCATCATCTTTTCACGATCCCTTCTATTGTTACGGTAGGTTTTTTAATTACAATTGTAAAAGAAAGTTACGGTACATCTGAACCTCAAGCTCATAAAAAGTATAAGTTCGCGGTTTGAGAAACTTATGAGATATTAGTTGGTTCAGAGGGAAATGAAACTGGTAGGGCAGCTTGTATATTGTGTTGGAAACAATAATTGGCGAAAATGCTCAAGGTAATATGGGTTATAGAAATACTTGAGAGAGAATTTCCTTGTAGGAAATTTCCACACAAAAAAGAATTAATAGAAGCTCACAAAGGTAAAGATAAGTCACAAACTTTGTTGATCTTCACTAAAGGTACTAGTTCAGAGGATAACAAATTAACTTGTTGGCAATTTGATCAACAACTAGTTAGGAAGGCTTTGGTGAAAATGATCATAAAAGATGAATTGCCTTTTTGTTTTATTGAGAGGGATGAGTTCGAGTAGTTTTGTGAAGTTAGTGTGAATCAATTCAAAATTCCATCTAGGCACTCTACACTGAGGGATTGTTTTTCTTTGTTTGTAAAGGAAAAGGAGAAATTATTTGATAGCCTATCATCTCATTGTTGTAGAGTTTCATTGACTACCGACACTTGGACTAGCATTCAAAATTTATCTTATATATGTTTGACTGTTCATTTAATTGATTCTTAATGGAATATGCATAAAAGGCTTTTAACTTTTGTGTAATTAAAAGTCATTCTGGAGTTAATATTAGAAATGCTATTGAGTTTTTCATGAATGAGTGGGGTTTGAGAAAGTTGATGTGCATTACTGTTGACAATGCATCAAATAATGATGTTGCAGTTGAATAATTGAAAAAAAGGCTTGTGAAGAAAAGTGTTGTACCTTTGAGAGGCGAGCATTTTCATATGAGATATTGTGCTCATATCCTAAAATTAATCATCAGAGTTGGCATTGCAGTAGTTAAGGGTGCTATTTAAAAAATTAGAGGTGTGGTGAAATATGTGAGGAGCAGTCCTTAAATATTAGATATGTTCAAGTTATGTGTTGAAAAAGCAAATTTGACATATGGATCTTCATTGCAATTAGAATGTCCTACAAGATGGAATTCAACTTATTTGATCCTACTAACTAATATAAAATATCAACAAGAATTTGATAAGTTGGAGGACAAAGACAAATGGTTGTTGAAGGAGTTTGGTTCAAACGTTCCAACTGAGAGAGACTGAACAAACGCCAAAATTTTTGCTCGTTTCTTGAAAACTTTTTTATTAGGTAACTTGTAAATATTCTAGCTCATACTATTCTACCTCTAGTGTTTATTTTCCACAGATTATTTGAATTTTGAAAAAAAAATTGAGCATTGTGAAAATAGTAGAGATACATTGGTGTCTGAAATGGGTATGAAAATGAGGCATAAATTCAACAAATATTGGGGTTTTCTTCAGTCAACAAATATTATGCTTTTTGTTGCAGTAGTGTTGGATCCTAGATATAAGCTCAAATATCTCAAGGTTAAGTACACTTAGTATTATGGAGAGAAATTGGCTAAAAATTTGGTGAAAAAGGTTATAAATGACTTAAATGAGATGATGGATGATTATAAAGATTTAAATGAAGATGAATCAAAAGAAGATGATTTCTCTTCTTCTGTGTTGAAGAAATATGATGATTTCTTTGATGGTAGTAATACTTATTTTGATGATTTTTTTGTGGTTGAATTGGAGAAAGAACAAGAGGTTGCAGCTTTGGATGAGTTGAATAGGTATTTGGAGGACAAACTTGAAAAAAATAAGATTGATTTTGATCTCCTAAACTGGTGGAAGGTAAATGAGGTTAGGTAACCTTCTTTGGAAAATGTAGCAAGGGATGTATTTGCTATCCAAGCATCTTATGTGGTCTACGAATCTAATTTTAGCACTGGGGGTAGAACTTTAGATAAATTTAGGAGTTCTTTAACACCAATTACAGCTAAAGTTCTCATATGTCTACCAGATTAGTTGAGAAGCTCAAACAAACCTATTGAATTTGAATAATTAGTTCAAGACCTTGATGATAATGAATCAGGTTAGTATACAAATCTTGTAAATTTTAATTTCAATTTTACTTATTTTATTCATTCAATTTAATAAAAAATATGGTTAAATTACAATTTTTAGAGGGGTCTCAAGATCCAAATATTCTTCCAACTATAGTTGGCCAACTAAATTTGGAATGTGTGTATTAAATTTTATAAGGTAATATTTTGTTTTTTTATTACTCTTTCATCTTAGAAATTTATGTCTACATGATTAACACATTTTCATCTTTGGTTGTCCTTCTATAGTAGAGGAAGAAAAGGGAGGAGTTGTAGAATAGATAATTAATTGGGTTTTGATTTTTGTTGCTGTTCCGAGACAGACCTTTGAAATGATTATTATCATGGTTGTTATTAGTTGTATTTATTTTGTTATGTTAAGCTACCTAATTTTAGCAATTACTTAAATAGTAATTGATGCTACCAATGTTTGTGGTCATCTTTAGCTATTCCTTAATATTTTAAGTAATTGTTTAAAAAATATAGTATTGCTATTATGGTTAATTTCACTCGGCTGAACAAAGCCAACTTGTGAAAAAACAAAGAACCAAATTAAGCACACAACTCGGTCCCGTTCTATTTAACATATCTATTCTTTTCTGCACATCAAAGCTTTTGACAAGGTAATGGAACTCGTTTGTGGTATTCAGCCTATTTGACAAAACAAAATTGGCACAATTTTAGTTTGAAAGACACATAACAAAGGAATGATAAATGGTTGAACATAATGTTTCAACATGAACTAACTTGGCCGATTTGAAGAAAATAAATTGAAAAAAATGTCCGTACTCTGTTCCGTTCCGAAACCATTTTATCCTACCGAAAATCCCCGATCTCCGTCCCGTCTTGTCCCGATATTTTCAACCTATGGGACGGGTCTGAATCTTCAAAAAAAAATTTCCGAACTATGGGAAGGGACTGGAGATTTGTAATCCCCATCCCGTCCCGTCCCATGAGCACCCATAGCATTGAGTTGTCTATAGGTTTTATTTAAAAAAAATTACAAAAATTTTTTTTTTATTATTTTTTGATATTTTCAAAGGTTATAACCTTTGAAAATAAAATACTTTTTAAATTTTTTTTAAATGTGAATAGAATATTTAGTTATACTAATCATTATATTTATATATTATATAAATTCAATATAAACAATTTTATTGATAAATATTCTAATAATAATCAAAAAATAAATTTATAATCCATTAATAATAAGATAGATATTAATTAAAATATAATTACAAAACTAAAAATGATTCAGAAGCAAAGATAAATATATTACTATATAATAATTTTTTGTTTTTGAATTTTTTTTTAATTTTAATAAGTTTATCTATGTTTTCTTAATAAAAAATAATTTATATAAATTATATTTGTCAAACTCATAATTTATTTTGTAATTAATATTTATATATAAATAATCAAATGAATAATTAAAATGAATATTTAAAATTATAATGAAATAAATGAGATTTATTATTTATTATTTATTATTTATTATTTATTATTTTGGGATGCCGGTTTAATTTAAATTAGATCCATCTCACTAATAATTTATTTTGTAATTAATATTTCTATAAAAATAAACTGATAAATAATTAAAATAAAAATTTAAAATTATACTGAATAAAAATTAAAATGAGATTTAAGATTTATTATTAATGTATACCAGTTTAATAGATTAAGTATTTAGAGGTTTTGTCGTAGGAGTTTAGCG
>JAREIK010002383.1:0-28649 GCA_029783825.1 Sapria himalayana | reverse complement strand
TAAAATAAATTATTTAAATAATATTTGTCTCACTTGAAATTTACTTTATAATTAATTTTTTTAAATTAAACTATAAATAGTTAAAATTAATATTTATAATTATAATAAATAGAAATAAAAATGAAATTTATTATATATTAAGTAGTATATAGCTGTTAAAAGGTTTTTGTATTTAGGTGTTTCAGGATTTATGAGCTTACTAGATTTAAGTAAGTAAGCATTTAATGGTCTATAGGTTTTATTTAAAAAATAAAATAACTAAAATTTATTTTTATAATTTATTCTCATTTTTTAAGATTATAACCTTTGAAAATATAATAATTTTAAAATTTTTTTCAAAAGTGAATACAATATTTATTATAATAATCATAATAATTATATATCATATAAATTCAATATAAACAATTTTATTCAGAGATATTCTAATAATTATCAAAAAATTAATTAAAATCTATTATGAATAAGATTGTATTACTTACAATATAATATCAAAACCTAAAATGATTCAAAAGCAAAGCAAAATATATTACTTAATAATAATTATTTGTTTTTAAATTTTTATTCTTTTTATAAGCTTATTTATTTTTTGATGAAAATTAATTTTTATAAATTATATTTTTAACTCATAATTTATTTTATAATTAAAATATATATATAAATAAAAAACTAAACAATCAAAATGAATACAATATTTAGTTATAATAATTATTAAATTTATATATCAGATAAATTCAATATAAACATTTTTATTGATAAATATTCAAATAATGATCAAAAAATAAATTAATAATCTACTATTAATAAGTTAAATATCAATTAAAATAGAATTACAAAACCTAAAATGATTCAGAAACAAAGCAAAATATATAACTATATAATATTTTTTTGTTTTTAATTTTTTTATTCTTTTATAAAGTTTAACTATATATTTTTGTTGAAAAATAATTTATATAAATTAAAGTAAAATATATTACAGAATAAAATTTTTTAATTTTTAAATTTTTACTTCTTTTAGAACCGTATATTTTTTTATTAAAAATAAATTAATTAAATTATATTTGTCGCACTAATACTTTATTTTGTAATAAATATTTCAATAAAAATAAACTAATAAATAATTAAAATGAATATTTAAGATTATAATAAATAGAAATAAAAATTAGATTTATTAATTATTAAGTAGTATATAGTAGTTTAATGGTTTATGTATTTAGGCATTACGGGGTTTAAAAGTTTACTGATTTAACTGTGTATGCATTTTGTGGTTTATAGGTTTTATTTAAAAAAAAATAAAAAAAAATTATTTTTATTATTTTTTGATATTTTAAAAGTTTATAACCTTGGAAAATATAATAATTTTTAAATTTTTTTCAAAAGTGAATAAATATTTATTTATAATAATCATAATAATTATATATCTTATAAATTCAATATAAACAATTTTATTGATAGATATTTTAATAATTATCAAAAAATAAATCAAAAATCTATTATGAATAAGATTTATATTACTTAAAATATAATATCAAAATCTAAAATGATTTAAAAGCAAAGCAAAATATATTACTTAATAATAATTATTTGTTTTTAAATTTTTATTCTTTTTATAAGCTTATCTATTTTTGATGAAAAATAAATTTTATAAATTATATTTTTAAATCATAATTTATTTCATTATTAATATATATATATATATATATATAAACTAAATAATCAAAATGAATTTTTTAAATTAAAATGAAAACAAATTAAAATGAGATTTATTAATTATTTTTTAGGGGATACCTTTTTAAACGATTATTTATATAGGGGTATCGAGAATTTGTAGTTTAGTGATTTAAGTGTTTAGGCATTTAGTGATTTATAGGTTTTATTTAAACAATGAAATAATAAAAAAATATATATTTTTTTGTTTTTTCACATGTTCAATGGATATAATCTTTGAAAATATAATAATTTTAAAATTTTTTACAAAAGTGAATACAATATTTAGTTATAATAATTATTAAATTTATATATCATATACATTAAATATAAATATATTTATTGATAAATATTCTAATAATGATCAAAAAATAAATTAATAATCAATTATTAATAAGTTAGATATCAATTAAAATATAATTACAAAACCTAAAATGATTCAGAAACAAAGTAAAATATATTACTATATAATAATTTATTGTTTTTAATTTTTTTCTTCTTTTAATATGTTTATCTATATTTTTTTTGTTGAAAAATAATTTATATAAATTATATTTTTCTAACTTAAAATTTATTTTGTATTTAATATTTATATAAAAATAAACATATAAATAATTAAAATGAATATTAAAATTTATAATGAAAAAAATTAAAATGAGATTTATTATTTATTATTTAGGATATACGTGTTTAAAAAATTTATCTATTTAGAGTTTTCGAGATTTAGAAGTTATTGATTTAAGTATTTAGGAATTTAATGGTTTATAGATTTTATTTAAACAATGAAATAACAAAACATTTATTTTTGATATTTTTTCAAATTTTTAAATGTCATAACATTTGAAAATATAATAATTTTAAATTTTTTAAAAATGTGAATACAATATTTAGTAATAATTATAATTATTATTATATATAATATAAACTAAATATAAATAATTATATTGATAAAATTATATCAAATATCAAAAAATAAATTAATAAACTATTATTAATATGATAGATATAAATTAAAATATAATTAAAAAAACTAAAATGATTCAAAATCGAAGTAATATTTATTACTAAATAATAATTTTTTTTAGTTTTTGCATCATGTTATAAGCTTATATTTTTTTTTGTTGAAAAATATATTATTTAAATTACATTGTCACTCATAATTTATTTTTAAATTAATATTTCTATAAATTATTAAAATTATATTTAAGGTTTATGAGTTTAAAGGTTTAGGTATTTAGGGGATTCAGGGTTTAGGTGTTTTGATAATTATGTATTTAGGCATTTAATCGTTTATAAGTTTTATTTAAACAATGATATAACAAACAATTTATTTTTGATATTTTTTCTCATTTTTGAAGGTTATAACCTTTGAAAATATAACAATTTTTAAATTTTTTTTATATGTGAATACTATATTTAGTTATGGTAATCTTAATAATTATATATCATGTTAATTCAATATAAACAATTATATTGAATTATTAATGATCAAAAAATATATTTGCAAAAAAAATATATCATGTTAATTCAAAAAATATTGATAGATATTATATTATAGATCAAAAAATAAATTAATAAACTATTATTAATAAGATAGATATTTTTAAAATATATTTTCAAAACTTAAATTTATTCAAAATCAAAGTAAAATAAAATACTAAATAATAATTTTTTTGATGTTTTGCTTCTTTTTATAAGTTTATATTTTTTGTTATTAAAAGTAAATTATTTAAATTATATTTGTCATCCACATAATTTATTTTTAATTTATAATTCTATAAAAATAAACTAATAAATAATTAAAATGAATATTTAAAATTATAATGAATACAAATAAAATTGAGTTTTATTATTTATTATTCAGGATATACTAGTTTAATGGTTTAAGTATTTAGGTATTTTGGGGTTTAGTGATTTAAGTGTTTAGGACTTTAGTGATTTATAGTTTTTATTTAGAGAATAAAAAAAGAAAAATTTTAATTTTTTGATTTTTTTTAATTTTTGAAGGTTATAACCTTTGAAAATATAATAATTTTTATTTTTTTAAATTTTAATATAATATTTAGTTATAATATTATTAATAATTATATATAATGTAAACTCAATATAAATAATTTTATTAATAAATATTATAATAATGATCAATAAAAAATTAATAAACTATTATTAATAAGAATGATATAAATTAAAATATAATTGCAAAAACTAAAATGATTCAAAATCAAAATAAAATATATTACAATATAAAAAATTTTTGTTTTTAAAATTTTGCCTATTATTATAAGCATATAATTTTTTTTGATAAAAAATAAATTATTTAAAATAGATCTGTCTCACTAATAATTTATTTTGTAATTAATATTTCTAAAAAAATAATCTGGTAACAAATTAAAATAAAAATTTAAAATTACACTTAATAAAAATTAAGAATGAGATTTATGATTTATTATTAATGTATACCAATTTAATAGTTTAAGTATTTTGAAAATTTGTCATTTATGACATTACCGATTTATGTTTTTAGGCATTTAGTGGTTTATAGGTTTTATTAAAACAATAAAATAACAAAAAAAAATTGGTAATTTTTTCCCATTTTCATAGGTTATAACATATTAAAATATAATAATATTTAAAATTTGTTGAAATGTGAATACAATATTTAGTTATAATAATTTTAATAATTATATATAATATAAATTCAATATAAATAATTTTATTGATAGATATTATAATAATGATCAATAATTAAATTAATAAACTATTAATAATAAGATTGATATTAATTAAAAAATATTTACAAAACCCAAATTGATTCAATATTAATGTAAAAAATATTACTGGATAATAATTTTTAATTTTTAAATTTTTACTTCTATTAAAAGTGTATATATTTTTTTTTGATTAAAAATAAATTATTTAAATTATATTTATCGCACTCATAATTTAGTTTGTAATAAATATTTCTATAAAAATAAACTTATAAATAATTAAAATGAATATTTAAAATAATAATAAATTAAAATAAACATTAGGTTTATTAATTATTAAGTAGCTTATAGCGGTTTAATGGTTTATGTATTTAGGCATTATGAGCCTTAGGAGTTTAATTATTTTACTATATATGCATTTAGTGGTTTATATGTTTTATTTAAAAATTAAAATAACAAAATATTTCTTTTTATTATTTTTTGATATGTTCATAGGTTATTACATTTGAAAATATAATAATTTTTAAATTTTTTTCAAATGTGAATTCAATATTTAGTTATAATAATCATTATATTTATATATCATATAAATTCAATATAAATAATATTATTAATAAATATTCTAAAAATGATCAAAAAATAAATTAATAATCTATTATTAATAAGATAGATATCAATTAAAATATAATAAAAAAACCTAAAATGATTCAGAAGAAATCAAAATATATAACTATATAATAATTTATTGTTTTGAAATTTTTTTATCTTTTAAAAAGTATATCCATATTTTTTTGATGAAAATTAATTTAAATAAATTATATCTGGCTAACTAATAATTTATTTTTTAATTAATATTTATATAAAAATAAACTAATGAATAATTAAAATGAATATTTAAAATTAAAATGAAAAAAAAAATATTGAGATTTATGTTTTATTATTTTGGATATACCAATCTAATTTAAATTAGATGTGTCTCACTAATACTTTATTTTGTAATTAATATTTCTATAAAAATAAACTGATAAATAATTAAAATAAAAATTTAAATTTATACTGAATAAAAATTAAAATGAGATTTTTGAATTATTATTAATGTATACCAGTTTAATATTTTAAGTATTTAGAGGTTTTTTCATT
The DNA here is from genome assembly GCA_029783825.1 of Sapria himalayana. NCBI lineage: Eukaryota > Viridiplantae > Streptophyta > Magnoliopsida > Malpighiales > Rafflesiaceae > Sapria > Sapria himalayana. The sequence continues at coordinate 23,097 of JAREIK010002383.1, read as the reverse complement.
TATGATTTTAGCGATTTATGTTTTTAGGCATTTAGTGGTTTATAGGTTTTATTTAAACAATGTAATAACAAAAAAAATTATTTTTGATATTTTTTCACATTTTCAAAGATTATAACCTTTGAAAATATAATAATTTTAAAATTTTTCAAAAAGGTGAATAAAATATTTAGTAATAATAATCATTATAATTATATATAATATAAACTAAATATATTCAATTTTATTGTTAAATATGATGTCAATTATCAAAAAGTAAATTAATATGCTATTATTAATATGATAGATATAAATTAAAATATAATTGCAGAACCTAAATATATTCAAAATCCAAGTAAAATTTATTACTATATAATAATTTTTTTTTAGTTTTTGCATCTTTTTATAAGCTTATATTTTTATTTGATGAAAAATAAATTATTTAAATTATATTTGTATCACTCATAATTTATTTTGTAATTAATATTTTAATAAATTATTTAAATTATATTTAAGGTTTACGAGTTTAAAGGTTTAATTATTTAGGGGCTTTTGTGTTTAGGAGTTTAGAGGTTTAAGTGTTTAGGAATTTAGTGGTCTATAAGTTTTATTTAAACAATGATATAACAACAAATTTATTTTTATTTTTTTTCTATTTTTGAAGGTTATAACCTTTCAATATATAAAAATTTCTAAATTTTTTTCAAATGTAAATATAATATTTAGTTATAATAATCTTAATAAATATAAGTCTTTTAAATTCAATATAAATAATAACATTTCTAGATATTATAATAATATTCAATAAATAAATTAATAAACTATTATTAATAAGATAGATATTATTTAAAATATAATTGCAAAATCTAAATTTATTCAAAATCAAAGTAAATTTTACTAATCAATAATATATTTTAATATTTTGCTTTTTTTATAAGTTTATAATTTTGTTATTAAAAATAAATTATTTAAATTATATTTGTCTTCCTCATAATTTATTTTGTAATTTATAATTCTATAAAAATAAACTAATAAATAATTAAAATAAATATTTTCAATTATAATGAATACAAATAAAATTGAGATTTATTATTTATTATTCAGGATATATAGGATTAATGGTTTAAGTATTTAGGTGTTTTGGGGTTTAGTCATTTAAGTGTTTATTCCATAAGTGATTTTATCTAATTTTTGAAGGCTATAACCTTTGAAAATATAATAATTTTTAATTTTTTTAAAATGTGAATATAATATTTAGTTATAATAATCTTGATAATTATATATAATATAAAATCAATATATATAATTTTATTAATAGATATTATAATAATGATCAATAAATAAATTAATAAACTATTATTAATTAGAATGATATTAATTAAAATATTATTGCAAAATCTAAAATTATTCAAAATTAAATTATAATAAATTACTAAATAATAATATTTTGTTTAAAAAATTTTGCCTCATTTTATGATCTTATATTTTTTTGATGAAAAATAAATTATTTATATTATATTTCTGTCTCACTAATAATTTATTTTGTAATTAATATTTCAATAAAAATAAACTGATAAATAATTAAAATTAATATTTAAAATTATAATGAATACTAATAAAAATAAGATTTATTATTTATTATTTAGAGTATACTAATTTAAAGGCTTATGTATTTATGTGCTTCGGGGTTTAGGAGTTTAGTCATTAAGAATTTAGGTTTTTGTGGTTTATAGATTTTATTTAAAAAATCTAATAACAAAAAATTTATTTTTTTATTTTTTTTTATTTTTAAAAGTTATAACCTTTGAAAATTTAATAATTTTTAAATTTTTTTAAAATGTGAAAATATTATTTTGTTATAATAATCTAAATAATTATATATTATGTAAATTCAATATAAATAATATTTTTTATAGATATTATGATGACGATAATAAAATAAATTAATAAACTATTATTAATAAGATAGATTTTAAATAAAATTTATTTGCAAAACCTAAAATGATACAAAATCAAAGTAAAATATATTAATAAGATAGATATTAAATAAAACTATTATTAATAAGATAAAATATACAGGTTTAAAAGATTATATATTTAGGAGTTTTGGGATTAAAGAATTAAGTGATTTAAGTGTTTAGGCATTTAGTAGTTTATAGATTTTATTTAAAAAATAAAATAAAAAATTTTTTTTTGTTATTTGTTCATATTTTTGAAGGATATAACCTTTGTAACTATAACAATTTTTAAATTTTTTTTAAGTGTGAATACTATATTTATTTATGATAATCTTAATAATTATATATCATGTAAATTCAATATAAACAATTATATTGATATATATTATAATAATAGTCATACAAAAGATTAATAAACAATTATTAATAAGATAAATATTGTTTATTTATATAACAAAAATAAAAAAAATTGATTTTATCTGATTTTCATAGGACCTTTAAAAATAAAATAATTTTTAAATTTTTTGAAATGTGAATACCATGTATAATTATATTAATATTACTAATTATATATCATAGAAATTCAATTTAAATAATTTTAATGATATATAGTATAATAATGATCAAAAATTAAATGAATAAACTATTATTAACAATATAAATATTAATTAAAATATATTTACATAACACAAAATGATTCAAAATCAAATCAAAATATATTACTAAATAATAATATTTAATTTTCAAATATTTCCATCTTTTTATAAGCTTATATTAATTATTGATTAAAAATAAATTATTTAAATAATATTTCTCTCACTCAAAATTTTTTTTATAAGCTTATAGTTTAAATAATTAAACTATAAATAATTAAAATGAATATTTAAAATTATAATAAATAGGAATAAAAATGAGATTTATTATTTATTAGGTAGTTATATCTGTTAAAAGGTTTAAGTATTTAGGGGTTTCGGGGTCTATGAGGTATTGATTTAAGTAAGTAAGCATTTAATGATCTATAGGTTTTATTTTAAAAATGAAATAATAAAAAATTTATTTTTATTATTTTTTCTCATTTTTTAAGGTTATAACCTTTGAAAATATAACAATTTTTAAATTTTTATTAAATGTGAATACTATATTTAGTTTTGATAGTATTAATAATTATATATCATATAAATTCAATATAAACAATTATATTGATAGATATTATATTAATGATCAAAAAATAAATTAATAAACTATTATTAATAAGATAGATATTAATTAAAATATATTTGCAAAACCTAAATTTATTCAAAATCAAAGTAAAATAAATTACTAAATTATAATGTTTTTGATGTTTTGCTTCTTTTTATAAGTATATATTTATTGTTCTTATAAGTATATTATTTAAATTATATTTGTCTTCATCATAATATATTTTGTAATTTATAATTCTATAAAAATAAATTAAAAAATAATTAAAATGAATATTTAAAATTAAAATGAATACAAATAAAAGTGAAATTTATTATTTATTATTCAGGATATACAGTTTTGATGGTTTAAATATTTAGGTGTTTTGGGGTTTAATGATTTAAGTGTTTATGCCTTTTGTGATTTATAGTTTTTATTTAAAGAATGAAAAAACAAAAAATTTAATTTTTTGTTTTATTTAATTTTTGATGGCTATAACCTTTGAAAATATAATAATTTTAAATTTTTTTTAAATGTGAATATAATATTTAGTTATAATAATCTTAATAATTATATATAATGTAAACTCAATATAAATAATTTTATTAATATATATTATAATAATGATCAATAAATAATTAATAAACTATTATTAAAAAGAATGATATAAATTAAAATATAAATACAAAATCTAAAATGAGACAAAATCAAAATACAAAATTTTACTAAATAATAAATTTTTGTTTTTAAAATTGTGCCTATTTTTATAAGTTTATATTTTTTTTTGAAAAAATATAAATTATTTAAATTATATATATGTCTCACTAATAATTTATTTTGTAATTAATATTTCTATAAAAAAAACTGATAAATAATTAAAATAAAAATTTAAAATTATACTGAATAAAAATTAAAATGAGATTTATGATTTATAATTAATGTATACCAGTTTAATGGTTTTGAGATTTAAAATTTTCCTGAAATGTGAATACAATATTTAGTTATAATATTATTAATAATCATACATCATATAAATTCAATATAAATAATTTTATTGATAGTTATTATAATAATGTTCAAAAATTAAATTAATAAACTAATAATAATAAGATAGATATTTGTCTTACTCATAATTTATTTTGTAATAAATATTTCTATAAAAATAAACTAATAAATAATTAAATGAATATTTAAAATTATAATAAATCGAAATAAAAATTAGATTTATTAATTATTATGTATTATATAGTGGGTTAATGATTTATGTATTTAGGTATTACAGGGTTTAGGAGTATATTAATTTAACTTTATATGCATTTAGGTGGCCTACTCACCGGACTCGGAGATTCGCGACCCGACCCGAACTCTTGTCCCGAAAGAATCAGGACTGAGAAAAATCCGTTGACATTGACTTTTCCCGTCCCGTTCTGTCACGTATTTTTTCTTTTGGGATGGTTCCGGATCTTAATCAATATCCATCCCGAGAACCGTCCTGCATTAAAAACCCGATACTAGAACCATATATATATATATATATATAAACACACACACACACACACACACACATATATATCATGAAAATGCCACCAATTCTGCTACTGCCAATCCAATTCCAATGCACCTATTGGTGTTCCGACGAGTTCCAGCCACCTCACGCCATTCCAACCATGTTCAGTTAGGTCCAACCCTTGTCCGTCGCACTTATAGTTGCCTCCACCGTGTCTTAGATGCCACCATCCTTTTGGTTTTTTTTTCTGATCGGAATTGATTGATTAATTATTATTATTATGTGTCTCAGTCAGTTATGTTGAGTATTGGTTTGGTGTTGTGGTTGGGCCGAATGAGTGGGCTGAATGTGTTACAGTCAGTTTTGTAGAGCTTGCTTGTTTGAAATATTTATATGTATTTATGCTTAACATATCATATTAATTAATGGCAATTCAGATACCACAATCCACCGGTAAACCAAAGATATAATAAATTGAAGATGATCGCATCTCAAATGATCAAAGTACTGGTAAATGCAATCATCATCCTTTCACGAACCCTTCTATTGTTACGGTAGGTTTTTTAATTACAATTGTAAAAGAAAGTTACGGTACATCTGAACCTCAAGCTCATAAAAAGTATAAGTTTGCGGTTTGGGAAACTTATGAGATATTAGTTGGTTCAGAGGGAAATGAAACTGGTAGGGCAGCTTGTATATTGTGTTGGAAACAATAATTGGCAAAAAGTGATCAAGGTAATATGGGTTTATAGAAATACTTGAGAGAGAATTTCCTTGTAGGAAATTTCCACACAAAAAAGAATTAATAGAAGCTCACAAAGGTAAAGACAAGTCACAAACTTTGTTGAGCTTCACTAAAGGTACTAGTTCAGAGGATAACATATTAACTTGTTGGCAATTTGATCAACAACTAGTTAGGAAGGCTTTGGTGAAAATGATCATAAAAGATGAATTGCCTTTTTGTTTTGTTGAGAGGGATGAGTTCAAGTAGTTTTGTGAAGTTAGTGTGCATCAATTCAAAATTCCATCTAGGCACTCTACATTGAGGGATTATTTTTCTTTGTTTGTGAAGGAAAAGGAGAAATTATTTGATAGCCTATCATCTCATTGTTGTAGAGTTTCATTGACTACCGACACTTGGACTAGCATTCAAAATTTATCTTATATATGTTTGACTGTTCATTTAATTGATTCTTAATGGAATATGCATAAAAGGCTTTTAACTTTTGTGTAATTAAAAGTCATTCTGGAGTTAATATTAGAAATGCTATTGAGTTTTTCATGAATGAGTGGGGTTTGAGAAAGTTGATGTGCATTACTGTTGATAATGCATCAAATAATGATGCTGTAGTTGAATAATTGAAAAAAAGGCTTGTGAAGAAAAGTGTTGTACCTTTGAGAGGCGAGCATTTTCATATGAGATATTGTGCTCATATCCTAATATTAATCATCAGAATTAGCATTGCAGTAGTTGAGGGTGCTATTTAAAAAATTAGAGGTGTGGTGAAATATGTGAGGAGCAGTCCTTAAGATTAGATATGTTTAAGTTATGTGTTGAAAAAGCAAACTTGACATATGGATCTTCATTGCAATTAGAATGTCCTACAAGATGGAATTCAACTTATTTGATCCTACTAACTAATATAAAATATCAACAAGAATTTGATAAGTTGGAGGACAAAGACAAATGGTTGTTGAAGGAGTTTGGTTCAAACGTTCCAACTGAGAGAGACTGAACAAATGCCAAAATTTTTGCTCGTTTCTTGATAACTTTTTTATTAGGTAACTTGTAAATATTTTGGCTCATACTATTCTACCTCTAGTGTTTATTTTCCACAGATTATTTGAATTTTGAAAAAAAAATTGAGCATTGTGAAAATAGTAGAGATACATTGGTGTCTGAAATGGGTATGAAAATGAGGCATAAATTCAACAAATATTGGGGTTCTCTTCAGTCAACAAATATTATGCTTTTTGTTGCAGTAGTGTTGGATCCTAGATATAAGCTCAAATATCTCAAGGTTAAGTACACTTAGCATTATGGAGAGGAATTGGCTAAAAATTTGGTGAAAAAGGTTATAAATGACTTAAATGAGATGATGGATGATTATAAAGATTTAAATGAAGATGAATCAAAAGAAGATGATTTATCTTCTTCTGTGTTGAAGAAATATGATGATTTCTTTGATGGTAGTGATACTTATTTTGATGATTTTTTTGTGGTTGAATTGGAGAAAGAACAAGAGGTTGCAGCTTTGGATGAGTTGAATAGGTACTTGGAGGACAAACTTGAAAAAAATAGAATTGATTTTGATCTTCTAAACTGGTGGAAGGTAAATGAGGTTAGGTAACCTTCTTTGGAAAATGTAGCAAAAGATGTATTTGCTATCCAAGCATCTTATGTGGTCTACGAATTTACTTTTAGCACTGGGGGTAGAATTTAGATAAATTTAGGAGTTCTTTAACACCAATTACAGCTAAAGTTCTCATATGTCTACAAGATTAGTTGAGAAGCTCAAACAAACCTATTGAATTTGAAGAATTAGTTCAAGACCTTGATGATAATGAATCAGGTTAGTATACAAATCTTGTAAATTTTAATTTCAATTTTACTTATTTTATTCATTCAATTTTATAAAAAATATGGTTAAATTATAATTTTTAGAGGGGTCTCAAGATCCAAATATTCTTCCAACTATAGTTGTCCAACTAAATTTGGAATGTGTGTATTAAATTTTATAAGGTAATATTTTGTTTTTTTATTACTCTTTCATCTTAGAAATTTATGTCTACATGATTAACACGTTTTCATCTTTGGTTGTCCTTCTATAGTAGAGGAAGAAAAGGGAGGAGTTGTAGAATAGATAATTAATTGGGTTTTGATTTTTGTTGCTGTTCCGGGACAGACCTTTGAAATGATTATTATCATGGTTGTTATTAGTTGTATTTTTTTTGTTATGTTAAGCTACCTAATTTTAGCAATTACTTAAATAGTAATTGATGCTACCAATGTTTGTGGTCATCTTTAGCTATTCCTTAATATTTTAAGTAATTGTTTAAAAAATGTAGTATTGCTATTATGGTTAATTTCACTCGGCTGAACAAAGCCAACTTGTGAAAAAACAAAGAACCAAATTAAGCACACAACTCGGTCCCGTTCTATTTAACATATCTATTCTTTTCTGCACATCAAAGCTTTTGACAAGGTAATGGAACTCGTTTGCGGTATTCAGCCTATTTGACAAAACAAAATTGGCACAATTTTAGTTTGAAAGACACATAACAAAGGAATGATAAATGGTTGAACATAATGTTTCAACATGAACTAACTTGGCCGATTTGAAGAAAATAAATTGAAAAAAAATGTTCGTACTCTGTCCCGTCCCGAAAACATTTTATCCTACCGAAAATCCCCGATCTCCGTCCCGCCTTGTCCCGATATTTTCAACCTATGGGACGGGTCTGAATCTTCAAAAAAAAATTTCCGAACTATGGGAAGGGACTGGAGATTTGTAATCCCCATCCCGTCCCATCCCATGAGCACCCATAGCATTGAGTGGTCTATAGGTTTTATTTTAAAAAAAATTACAAAATTTTTTTTTTATTATTTTTTGATATTTTCAAAGGTTATAAACTTTGAAAATAAAATACTTTTTAAATTTTTTTAAATGTGAATAGAATATTTAGTTATACTAATCATTATATTTATATATTATATAAATTCAATATAAACAATTTTATTGATAAATATTCTAATAATAATCAAAAAATAAATTTATAATCCATTAATAATAAGATAGATATTAATTAAAAATTAGATCCATCTCACTAATAATTTATTTTGTAATTAATATTTCAATAAAAATAAACTGATAAATAATTAAAATAAAAATTTAAAATTATACTGAATAAAAATTAAAATGAGATTTAAGATTTATTATTAATGTATACCAGTTTAATAGATTAAGTATTTAGAGGTTTTGCCGTTAGGAGTTTAGCGATTTATGTTTTTAGGCTTTTAGTGGTTTATAGGTTTTATATAAAAAAATAAAATAACAAAAAAATTTCAATAATTTGTTTTCATTTTCATAAGTTATACTTTGAAAATATAATAATATTTACAATTTTTTGAAATGTGAATACAATATTTAGTTTTAATAATATTAATAATTATATATCATATAAATTCAATATAAACAATTTTATTGATAGATAATATAATAATGTTCAAACATTAAAATAATAATCTATTAATAAAAAGATAAATATTAATTAAAAAATATTTACAAAACCCAAATTGATTCAAAATTAAAGTAAAATATATTACTAGATACTAATTTTTAATTTTTAAATTTCTACTTCTTTTATAAGCGTATATTTTTTTTTATTAAAATAAATTAATTAAATTATATTTGTCGCACTCAAACTTTATTTTGTAATAAATATTTCTATAAAAATAAACTAATAAATAATTAAAATGAATATTTAAAATTATAATAAATATAAATAAAAATTAGATTTATTAATTATTAAGTAGTATATATCAGTTTAATGGTTTATGAATTTAGGCATTACGGGGTTTAGGTGTATACTGATTTAACTGTGTATGCATTTTGTGGTTTATAGGTTTTATTTTAAAAAAAATTACTTTTTTTATTTTTTGATATTTTCAAAGGTTATAACCTTTTAAAATATAATAATTTTTAATTTTTTTCAAAAGTGAATAAATATTTATTTATAATAATCATAATAATTATATATCATATAAATTCAATATAAACAATTTTATTGATAGATATACTAATAATTATCAAAAAATAATTAAAAATCTATTATGAATAAGATTGATTTTACATAAAATATAATATCAAAACCTAAAATGATTTAAAAGCAAAGCAAAATATATTACTTAATATTTATTATTTGTTTTTAAATTTTTATTCTTTTTATAAGCTTATCTATTTTTTGAGAAAAAAATAATTTTTATAAATTATATTTTTAACTCATAATTTATTTTATAATTAATATATATATTTATAAATAAAAAAGTAAACAATCAAAATGAATTTTTTTAATTATAATGAAAACAAATAAAAATGAAATTTATTAATTATTATTTAGGGTCAACCCGTTTAAACGATTATCTATATAGGGGTATCGGGATTTTGTAGTTTAGTGATTTAAGTGTTTAGGCATTTAGTGACTTAAGGTTTTATTTAAACAATGAAAAAATAAAAAAAAATATTTTTTTTTCACATGTTCAAAGGTTATAATCTTTGAAAATATAATAATTTTAAAATTTTTTTCAAAAGTGAATACAATATTTAGCTATAATAATTATTAAATCTATATATCATATAAATTAAATATAAATATTTTTATTGATAAATATTCTAATAATGATGAAAAAATAAATTAATAATCTATTATTAATAAGTTAGATATTAATTAAAATATAATTACAAAACCTAAAATGATTCAAAAACAAATTAAAATATATTACTATATAAAAATTTTTTGTTTTTAATTTTTTTCTTCTTTTCATAAGTTTATCTATATTTTTTTGTTGAAAAATAATTTATATAAATTATGTTTGACTAACTTATAATTTATTTTAGTAATTAATATTTATATAAAAATAAACAAATAAATAATTAAAATAAATATTTAAAATTATAATGAAAAAAATAAAAATGAGATTTATTATTTCTTATTTATTATTTAGGATATACCTGTTTAAAAAATTTATCTATTTAGGGTTTTCGAGATTTAGATGTTATTGATTTAAGTATTTAGGCATTTAATGGTTTTTAGCTTTTATATAAACAATGAAATAACAAAAAATTTATTTTTGATCTTTTTTCAAATTTTCAAATGTCATAACATTTGAAAATATAATAATTTTAAAATTTTTTAAAAATGTGAATACAATATTTAGTAATAATAATAATTATAACTATATATAATATAAACTAAATATAAACAATTTTATTGATAATATTATATCAATTATCAAAAAATAAATTAATAAACTATTATTAATATGATAGATATAAATTAAAATATAATTAAAAAACCTAAAATGATTCAAAATCAAAGTAAAATTTATTACTAAATAATAATTTTTTTTTAGTTTTTACATCATTTTATAAGCTTATATATTTTTTTGTTGAAAAATATATTATTTAAATTATATTTGTCACTCATAATTTATTTTGTAATACATATTTCTATAAATTATTTAAATCATGTTTAAGGGTTACGAGTTTAAAGTTTTAGGTATTTAGGGGCTTCGGGGTTTAGGAGTTTAGAGTTTTATGTATTTAGGTATTTAATGGTTTATAAGTTTTATTTAAACAATGATAAAACAAAAAATTTATTTTTGTTATTTTTTGTCATTTTTGAAGGCCATAACCTTTGAAAATATAATAATTTTTAAATTTTTTTATATGTTAATACTATATTTAGTTATGATAATCTTAATAATTATATATAATGTTAATTCAATATAAACACTTATATTGATAGATATTTATTAATGATCAAAATATAAATTAATAAACTATTATTAAAAGATAGATATTTTTTAAAATATATTTGTAAAACGTAAATTTATTCAAAATCAAAGTAAAATATAATAGTAAATAATATTTTTTTGATGTTTTGCTTCTTTTTATAAGTTTATATTTTTTGTTATTAAAAGTAAATTATTTAAATTATATTTGTCTTCCACATAATTTATTTTTATATTATAATTCTATAAAAATAAGCTAATAAATAATTAAAATGAATATTTAAAATTATAATGAATACAAATAAAATTGTGATTTATTAATTATTATTCAAGATATACTAGCTTAATGGTTTAAGTATTTAGGTGTTTTGGGGTTTAGTGATTTAATTGTTTAGGACTTTAGTGATTTATAGTTTTAATTTAAAGAATAAAAAAATAAAATATTAAATTTTTTGATTTTTTTTAATTTTTGAAGGTTATAACCTTTGAAAATATTATAATTTTTATTTTTTTTAAATGTTAATATAATATTTAGTTATAATATTATTAATAATTATATATAATATAAATTCAATATAAAAAATTTTATTAATAGATATTATAATAATGATCAATAAAAAATTAATAAACTATTATTAATAAGAATGATATAAATTAAAATATAATTACAAAAAGTAAAATGATTCAAGATCAAAATAAAATATATTACAAAATAAAAAATTTTTGTTTTTAAAAATTTGCTTCTTTTTATAAGCATATATATTTTTTTGATAAAAAATAAATTATTTATAATAGATCTATCTCACTAATAATTTATTTTGTAATTAATATTTCTATAAAAATAAACTGAAAAATAATTAAAATAAAAATTTAAAATTACACTTTGTAAAAATTAAAATGAAATTTATGATTTATTATTAATGTATATCAAATTAATAGTTAAAGTATTTAGGAGTTTTGTCATTTAGGAGTTTAGAGATTTATGTTTTTAGGCATTTAGTGGTCTAAAGGTTTTATTTAAACAATAAAATAACAAAAACAAATTTTGTAATATTTTGTCATATTCATAGGTTATAACGTAGGAAAATATAATAATATTTAAAATTTTTTGAAATGTGAATACAATATTTCATTATAATAATTTTATTAATTATATATCATATAAATTAAATATAAACAATTTTTTGATAGATATTATAATAATGATCAAAAATTAAATTAATAAACTATTAATAATAAGATAGATATTAATTAAAAACTTTTTACAAAACCCAAATTGATTCAAAATTAAACTAAAAAATATTACTGGATAATAATTTTTAATTTTTAAAATTTTTCTTCTTTATAAGCTTATATATTTTTTTGATTAAAAAAAATTATTTAAATTATATTTGTCACACTCATAATATTTTTTTTGTAATAAATATTTCTATAAAATAAACTTATAAAAAATTAAAATGAATATTTAAAATAACAATAAATTGAATTAAAAATTAGATTTCTTAATTATTAAGTAGTAAATAGCAGTTTAATGGTTTATGTATTTTGGCATTACTGGCCTTAGGAGTTTACTGATTTTATAGTGTATCCATTTAGTGGTTTATACGTTTTATTTAAAAATTAAAATAACAAAATATTTATTTTTATTATTTTTTGATATTTTCAAAGGTTATAACCTTTGAAAATTAAATAATTTTTAAATTTTTTTCTAATGTTAATTCAATATTTAGTTATAATAATCATTATATTTATATATCATATAAATTCAATATAAACAATATTATTGATAAATATTCTTATAATGATCAAAAAATAAATTAATAATCTATTATTAATAAGATAAATATCAATTAAAATATAATAAAAAACCTAAAATGATTCAGAAGAAATCAAAATATATTAGTATATAATAATTTGTTGTTTTGAAATATTTTTTTTAAAAGTTTATCCATATTTTTTTGATGAAAATTAATTTATATAAATTATATTTGTCTAACTCATAATTTATTTTTTAATTAATATTTATATAAAAATAAACAAATAAATAATTAAAATGAATATTTAAAATTATAATGAAAAAGATAATATTGAGATTTATTCTTTATTATTTGGGTATACCAGTCTAATTTAAATTAGATCTGTCTCACTAATAATTTATTTTGTAATTAATATTTCTATCAAAATAAACTTATAAATAATTAAAATAAAAATTTAAAATTATACTGAATAAAAATTAAAAATAGATTTATGAATTATTATTATTTATACCAGTTTAATGGTTTAAGTATTTAGAGGCTTTCTCGTTTAGAAATTTAGTGATTTATGTTTTAAGAATTTAGTGGTTTATAGGTTTTATTTAAACAATGAAATAACAAAAAAATTATTTTTGATATTTTTTAACATTTTCAAAGGTTATAACATTTGAAAATATAATAAGTTTTAAATTTTTTACAAATGTAAATATAATATTAAGTTATAATAATCTTAATAATTATAAGTCATTTAAATTCAATATAAATAATTACATTGCTATATATTATAATAATGATCAAAAAAAATTTAATAAACTATTATTAATAATATAGATATTATTTAAAATATATTGCAAAATCTAAATTTATTCAATATCAAAGTAAAATATATTACTATATAATAATTTTTTTTAATGTTTGGCTTTTTTTATAAGTTTATATTTTTGTTTTTAAAAATAATTTATTTAACTTATATTTGTCTTACTCATAATTTATTTTGTAATTTATAATTCTATAATAATAAACTAATAAATAATTAAAATGAATATTTAAAATTATAATGAATACAAATAAAATTGGGATTTATTATTTATTATTCCGGATATACAGGTTTAATGGTTTAAGTATTTAGGTGTTTTGTGGTTTAGGAGTTTAGTGATTTAATTGTTTAGACCTTTAGTGATTTATAGTTTTTATTTAAAGAATGAAAGAACAGAAAATTTAATTTTTTGAATTTTTTTAATTTTTGAAGGTTATAACGTTTGAAAATATAATAATTTTTAATTTTTTTTAAATGTGAATATAATATTTAGTTATAATAATCTTAATAATTTTATATAATGTAAACTAAATATAAATAATATTTTTAATAAATATTTTAATAATGATCAATAAATTAATTAATAAACTAGTATTAATAAGAATGATATAAATTAAAATATAATTGTAAAATCTAAAATGATTCAAAATCAAAATAAGATATATTAATAAAAAATAATTTTTTATTTTTAAAATTTAGCCTTTTTTATAAGCACATATATTTTTTTTATGAAAAATAAATTATTTAAATTTTACTTGTATCACTAATAATTTATTTGGTAATTAATATTTCTATAAAAATAAACTGATAAATAAATAAAATGAATATTTAAAATTATAATGAATACTAATAAAAATGAGAATTATGATTTATTATTTAGACTATACTAATTTGATGTTTTGAGTATTTATGAGCTTCGGGGATTAGGAGTTTAGTCATTTTAGTATTTAGTCATTTAGTGGTTTATAGGTTTTATTTAAAAATAAAATAAAAAAAAAGTATTTTTGTTATTTTTTTTCAATTTTGAAGGTTATAACCTTTGAAAATATAATAATTTTTAATTTTTTTTTGAAAAGAGAATACAATATGAAGTTAATAATCATAATAATTAAATATCATATAAATTCAATATAACTTATTTTATTGGTATATATTATAATAATGATCATAAAAAAATAATAAACAATTATTAATAAGATAAATATTGTTTAAAATATATTTGCAAAACCTAAAATGATTCAAAATCAAAGTGAAATATTTTACTAAATATTAATTTTAAATTTTAAATTTTTAATTTTTGTATCCATTTATATGCTTATATATTTTTTGATGAAATTTAAATTTTATAAATTATATTTGTCTCACTAAAAATTTATTTTTTAATTTATATTTCTATCAAAATAAACTAATAAATAATTAAGAAGTATGTTTAAAATTATAATGAATACTAATAAAAATGAGATTTATTATTTATTATATATAGTATATCAGTTTAATGGTTAAATTATTTAGGGGTTTTTTCGTTTAGAAGTTTAGCAATTTATGTTTTTAGGCATTTAGTGGTGTATAGGTTTTATTTATATAATAAAAATAAAAATTTTTTTTTGATTTTTTCTGATTTTCAAAGGTTATAACCTTTGAAAAGAAAATAATTTTTAAAATTTTTTTAAAATGTGAATACCATATATAATTATATTAATCTTACTAATTATATATCATATAAATTAAATAGAAACAATTTTAATGATAGATATTATAATAATGCTCAAAAATTAAATTAACAAACTATTATTAAAAATCTAAATATTAATTAAAATATATTTACATAACACAAAATGATTCAAATCAAATCAAAATATATTATTAAATAATAATAAATAATTTTTAAATTTTTCCTTCTTTTTTAAGCTTATATTTTTTTTTGATTAAATATAAATTATTTAAATATTATATGTTTCATTCGAAATTTATTTCGAATTAATTTTTCTAAAAATTAAACTATAAATAATTAAAATGTATATTTAAAATTATAATAAATAGAAATATAAATGAGATTTATTATTTAATAAGTAGAATATAGTTATTAAAAGGTTTATGTATTTAGGGATTTTGGGGTTTATGAGATTACTGATTTAAGTAAGTAATCATTTAATGATCTATAGGTTTTATTTAAAAAATGAAATAACAAAAACTTTATTTTTATTATTTCTTTTCATTTTTTAAGGTTATAACTTTTGAAAATATAATAATTTTTAAATTTTTTTCAAAAGTGAGTATAATATTTATTTATAATAATCATAATAATTATATATCATATAAATTAAATATAAACAATTTTATTGATAGATATTCTAATAATTATCAAAAAATAAATTAAAAATCTATTATGAATAAGATTGATATTACTTAAAATATAATATGAAAACCTAAAATGATTCAAGCACAAAGCAAAATTTATTACTAGATAATAAATATTTGTTTTTAAATTTTTATTCTTTTTATATGCTTATCTATTTTTTGATGAAAAATAATTTTTATAAATTATATATTTAACTCATAATTTATTTTATAATTAATATAGATATACAAATAAAAAACTAAAAATCAAAATGATTTTTTCAAATTATAATGAAAACAAATAAAAAAGAGATTTATTAATTATTTTTCAAGGTATACCGCTTTAAAGGATTATCTATATAGGGGTATAGGAATTTTGTAGTTTAGTGATTTAAGTGCTTAGGCATTTAGTGGTGTATAGGTTTTATTTAAAGAATGAAATAACAAAAAAAAATATTTTTTTTTATTTTTTCACATGTTTAAAGGTTATAATCATTGAAAATATAAAAATTTTACAACTTTTTTCAAAAGTGAGTACAATATTTAGTTATAATAATTATTAAATTTATATATCATATAAATTCAATATAAACATTTTTATTGATAAATATTCTAATAATGATCAAAAATAAATTAATAATCATTTATTAATAAGATATATATCATTTAAAATATAATTACAAATATTCTAATAAACATTTTTATATATCATTTAATAATATATATATATATATATATATATAATTTATATAAATTATACTTGTTTAACTCATAATTTATTTTGTAATTAATATTTATTTAAAAATATACAAATACATAATTAAAATGAATATTTAAAACTATAATGAACAAAAATGAGTTTTATTATTTATTATTTAGTGTATACCAGTTTAATTTAAATTAGATCTATCTAACTAATAATTTATTTTGTAATTTATATTTCTTTAAAAATAAACTGATAAATAATTAAAATAAAAATTTAAAATTAAACTGAATAAAAATTAAAATGAAATTTATGATTTATTATTAATGTATACCAGTTTAATTATTTAAGTATTTAGAGGTTTTGTCATTTAGGAGTTTAGCGATTTATGTTTTTAGGCATTTAGTGATTTATAGGTTTTATTTAAACAATAAAATAACAAAAAAAAAATTGTAATTTTTTCTCATTTTCATAGGTCATAACCTTTGAAAATATAATAATATTTAACATTTTTTGAAATATGAATATAATATTTAGTTATTATAATATTAATAATTATATATCATATAAATTCAATATAAACAATTTTATTCATAGATATTATAATAATGATCAAAAATAAATTAATAAACTATTTATAATAAGATAGATATTAATTAAAAAATATTTACAAAACCTAAATTGATTCAAAATTAAAGTAAATTATATTACTTAATAATAATTTTTAAATTTTTACTTATTTTATAAGCATAAATACTTTTATTGATTAAAAATAAATTATTTAAATTATATTTCGCGCACTCATAATTTATTTTGTAAAAAATATTTCTATAAAAATAAACTAATAAATAATTAAAATAAATATTTAAAATTATAATAAATAGAAATAAAAATTATATTTATTAATTATTATGTAGTATATAGTGGTTTAATGGTTTATGTATTTAGGCATTACGAGGTTTAGTAGTTTACTTATTTAACTATGTATGCATTTAGTGGTTTTAGGTTTTATTTAAAAATTAAATAAACAAAAAATTTATTTTTATTATTTTTTGATATTTTCAGATGGTATAACCTCTGAAAATATAAGAATTTTTAAAATTTTTTCAAAAATGAATTCAATATTTAGTTATAATAATCATTATCTTTATATTTCATATAAATTCAATATAAATAATTTTATTGATAAATATTCTAATAATGATCAAAAAATAAATTAATAATCTATTATTAATAAGATAGATATCAATTAAAATATAATTACAAAACCTAAAATGATTTAGAAAGAAAGCAAAATATATTACTATATAATACATTTTTATTTTGAATTTTTTTTTCTTTTTATAAGTTTATCTATATTTTTTGATGAAAAATAATTTATAAAAATTATATTTGTCTAACTCATAATTTATATTGTTATTAATATTTAATAAAAATAAACGAATAAATAATTAAATGAATATTTTAAATTATAATGAAAAAAATAATATTGTGATTTATTATTTATTATTTAGGGTATAGTAGTTTAAAATGATTAACTTTTTAGGGATTTAGAGATTTAGAAGTTATTGATTTAAGTGTTTAGGCATTTAGTGGTTTATAGAATTTATTTAAATAATGAAATAACAAAAAAATTATTTTTGATATTTTCTCACAATTTCAAATGTTATAACCATAGAAAATATAATAATTTTAAAATTTTTTAAAAAAGTGAATACAATATTTTGTAATAATAATCATTATAATTATAATTAATCTAAACAAAATATAAAGAATTTTATTGATAGATATTAAATCAATTATCAAAAAATAAATTAATATGCTATTATTAATATGATAGATATAAATTAAAATATAATTGCAAAACATAAAATTATTCAAAATCAAAGTAAAATTTATTACTAAATAATAATTTTTTTTTCGTTTTTGCTTCTTTTTATAATCTTATATATTTTTTTTGAAGAAAAATAAATTATTTAAATTAAATTTGTTTCATTCATAATTTATTTTGTAAGTAATATTTTAATAAATTATTTAACTTATAATTAAGGTTTACGAGTTTAAAGGTTTAAGTATTTAGGGGCTTTTGTGTTAAGGAGTTTAGAGATTTAAGTGTTTAAGGATTTAGTGGTTTATAAGTTTTATTTAAAAAATGATATAACAAAATTTTTATTTTTTTTATTTTTTCTAATTTTTGAAGGTTATATCCTTTTAAAATATAATAATTTTTAAATTTTTTTGAAATGTAAATATAATATTTATTTATAATAATCTTCATAAATATAAGACATTTAAATTCAATATAAATAATTACATCGCTAGATATTATAATAATGATCAAATAATAAATTAATAAACTATTATTAATTAAATAGATATTATTTAACAAGTATTTACAAAATCTAAATTTATTCAAATCAAAGTAAAATATATTATTAAATAATAATTTTTTTTAATCTTTTGCTTTTTTATTAGTTTATATTTTTGTTATTAAAAATAAATTATTTAAATTATATCTCTCTTACTCATAATTTATTTTGTAATTTATAATTCTATAATAATAAACTAATAAATAATTAAAATGAATATTTAAAATTATAATGAATACAAATAAAATTGAGATTTATTATTTATTTTTCAAGATATACAGGTTTAATGGTATAAAAATTTAGGTGTTTTCTAGATTAGGAGTTTAGTGATTTAATTGTTTAGACATTTAGTGATTTATAGTTTTTATTTAAAGAAATTAAAAAAAAATTTAATTTTTTTATTTTTTTTAATTTATGAAGGTTATAACCTTTGAAAATATAATGATTTATAATTTTTTTTAAACATGAATATAATATTAAGTTATAATAATCCTAATAATTATATATAATGTAAAATCAATATAAATAATTTTATTGATAGATATTATAATAATGATCAATAAATAAATTAATAAACTAGTATTTATAAGAATGATATAAAATAAAATATAATAGTAAAAGCTAAAATGATTCAAAATCAAAATAAGAGATATTAGTAAATAATAATTATTTATTTTTAAAAATTTGCCTATTTTTATCAGCATTTTTTTAATGAAAAATAAATTATTTAAACTATATATGTCGCATTAATAATTTATTTTGTAATTAATATTTGTATAAAAATAAACTGATAATTAATTAAAATGAATATTTTAAATTATAATTATTACTAATAAAAATTAGATTTATGATTTATTATTTGGACTATAATAATTTAATGTTTTAAGTATTTATGGGCTTCAGGGTTTAGGAGTTTAGTCACTTTAGAATTTATTCATTTAGTGGTTTATAGTTTTTATATAAAAATAAAATAACAAAAAAATAATTTTTGTTATTTTTTCTCATTTATGAATGTTATAAGCTTTGAAAATATAATAATTTATATTTTTTTTTGACAAGCGAATATAATATGAAGTTATAGTAATAATAATAATTATATATAATATAAATTCAATATAAACTATTTTATTGATATATATTATAATAATGATCATAAAAAAGTAATAAAAAATTATTATTAAGATAAATATTGTTTAAAATATATTTTCAAAACCTAAAATGATTCATAATCAAAGTGAAATATTTTACGAAATATTAATTTTAAATTTTTGTATCCATTTCTAAGCCTATATATTTTTTGATGAAGAATAAAATATTTAAATTATATTTGTCTCATTAATAATATAATTTTTAGTTTATATTTCTATAAAAATAAACTAATAAATAATTAAAATGTATATTTAAAATTATATTGAATACTAATAAAAATGAGATTTATTATTTATTATTTAGGGTATAATTATTTAATTGTTTAAGTTTTTTTGGTTTTAGGGTTAATTAGTTTATTGATTTATATGTTTACACATTTAGTTGTTTATAGTTTGTATTTAATCAAAGAAATAACAAATAATTTATTTTTATGAATTTTCGTGATTTTCAAATGTCATAACCTTTGAAAATATAATAAGTTTTTAATAGTTATAAAATATGAATACAATACTAAGTTATAATAATCTTAAAAATTATATTTGTTGTAAAATCAATATAAAAAAATTTATTAATATATATTATTATAATGAACAAAAAATAAAATAATAAACTATTATTAATAAGATATATATTAATTAACATATTTTGTGGAAACCAAAATAATTCAAAATCAATGTAAATTATATTACTAAATAAAATTTTAAATTTTTGAAATTTTGTTTATTTTTAAAAGCTTATATTTTTTTTCATAATAAATAATTTATTTAAATTATATATGTCTAACTCATTATTTAATTTGCAATTAATATTTCTATAAAAATAAACTAAAAAATAATTAAAATGAATATATAAAATTATAATGAATACAAATAAAAATGAGATTTATTATTTATTATTTAGGCTATATAGGTTTAATGGTTTAAGTATTTAGAAGGTTTTGGGGTTTAGGAGTCTAGAGATTTAAATGTTTAGGCATTTAGTAGTTTATAAGTTTTATTTAAATAATAAAATAATAAAAAAATTATTTTTGTGATTTTTTATCATTTTTGAAGGTTATAACCTTTGAAAATATAATAATTTTTTAATTTTTTTCTATTGTAAATATAATATTTAGTTATAATAATCTTAATAATTATAAGACATTTAAATTGAATATAAGTAATTTTATTGTTAGATATTATAAAAATGATCAAATAATAAATAAATAAACAATTATTAATAAGATTGATAGCAATTAAAATATAATTGCAGAACCTATATAAATGATTCAAAATCAAAGTAATATTACTAAATAATACTTTTTTGTTTTTAAATTTTTACTTCTTTTTATTAGCTTATATTTTTTTTGATTAAAAATAAATTATTAAAATTATATTTGTCTAACTCATTATTTATTTTGTGATTAATATTTATATAAAAAATAAACTAATAAATAATTAAAATAAATATTAAAAATTATAATGAATACAAATTAAAATGAGATTTATGATTTATTATATGTGGTATACTAGTTTAATGGTTTGATTATTTTAGAGTTTTGTCATTTAGGAGTTTATCATTTTATGTTTTTAGGCATTTAGTAGTTTATAGGTTTTATTTATATAATAAAAATAAAAAAATTCTTTTTTAGATTTTTTCTGATTTTAAAAGGTTATAACCTTTTAATATATAATAATTTTTAAAATTTTTTGAAATGTGGATACTATGTATTATTATATTAATCTTACTAATTATATATCATAAAAATTCAATATAAATAATTTTAATGATAGATATTATAATAATGATCAAAAATTAAATTAATAAACTATTATTATTAATATAAATAATAATTAAAATATAGTTACACAACACAATGATTCAAAATCAAATAAAAATATATTACTAAATAATAATATTTAGATTAAAAATGTATTACTATATAAAAATGATTCAGAACAAAACAAAATATATTACTATATAATAATTTGTTGCTTTGAAATGTTTTTTTCTTTTAAAATAAATTATTTTTAATTTTAATGAAAAATAATTTATATAAATTATATTTGTCTAACTCATAATTTATTTTGTAATTAATATTTATATAAAATAAACAAATAACTAATTAAAATGAATATTTAAAATTATAATAAAAATAATAATATTTAGATTTATTATTTATTATTTAGTGTTACCAGTTTAAAAGGATTATTATTTATTATTTAGGGTTTTAGAGATTTAAAAGTTTTTAAATTAAGTGTTCAGGCATTTAGTAGGTTTATAGGTTTTATTTAAACAATGAAATATAAAAAAAAATATTTTTTTTATTTTTAACATTTTCAAAGGTTATAACCTTTGAAATATAATAATTTTTAAAAATTTTTTAAAAGTGAATTCATATTTAGTAATAATAATCATTATATTTAAATATCATATAAAGTCAATATAACAATTTTATTGATAAATATTCTAATAATGAATCAAAAAAATAAATTAATGATCTATTATTAATAAGATTGATATCAATACAAATATAATTACAAAACCAATAATGATTCAGAAGCAAAGCAAATTATATTATTATATAATAATTTTTTGTTTTTAATATTTTTTCTTTTAATAAGTTTATCTATACTTTTTTTTGATGAAAAATAATAATTATAAATTATAATCGTCTAACTCATATTTATTTTGGAATTAATATTTATATAAAAATAATGAAATAAATAATTAAATTGAATATTTAAAATTATAATGAAAAAATAAAATGTGATTATTGTTTATTATTTAGGATATTCTGATTAAAAAAATTATCATTTAGGTTTACGAGATTTAGAAGTTATCCATTTAAGTAT